>MRZZ01000247.1:0-11979 GCA_002025285.1 Acanthamoeba comandoni | reverse complement strand
TCATTCATATATATATATATATATATTGATTATGTGTACAGGCCCGTCATCTTGAGGCATCTGCTGAGCAACAACACAGATCCGTTCAACCGCAAGCATTTGAGCGCAGATATGCTCATCTCAAGTAAGTAGTAGTTGTAGTGGTTGGTTTACTTTGTTTATCATAAACTCCCTTCCCACTTCTCCTCTGATCTTTTGCTTTTGCTTTTGCTTTTGCTTTTACCTGACTTGTTTTTATTCCTTCGCAGATACACAGCTCAAACAGCAAATAACAGAGTGGCTTGCTAGCAAAGCGAAAGAGAAGAAGTGAACAACACACAACACCACAACGTCAATGCCATTCTTTTAGTGTTATTGTACAAACTTTTGTTATTATATATTATTGTGAGAAATAACAACAATTTTAATAACACCGAAGGATGAAGCCAAATTGATTAATAAATAAAATGAATAGAGTGAATAAAAAGAAGTGTGAAAGCTTCAATTTCAATTAACTGTGGCGATGATGATGATACCATCTTGTCTTTGCAAAGTAAGGGTCTCTTCTCTGCAATAAAAAGGGCTTCTTTTTTCAAAAAACAAAAAAGAAAGAAGATACATCATGTGCTCTTTAAATGTTCTGTGCATTTGTTTTAATTAATTAATTAATTTACTTACAACATTCGAAATTCTCTCTTTCTTTCTTACATGATTTTTTTGTTCAACATTTTAAAGGCCACATAGGAGATGGCCATCACAACGCAGCCCTCGCCGAAGATGACCAGCGGATAGATGTAGTAGTGCCCATCAATGGGAAAGTCAAGCTTTGACAGCAGCCACAGACCATCTTCAGTCTTCTCCAGCTCTCTTGGCAGAACTCCCATGGTGGAGTAGGAGTATGGGTTGATCCAATAGACCCAAATCCAAGGGTCCACGATGCTGTGGTAGGTGACTGACCATCCATTCATGTTTCCTAAGAACAAGGACATGATTTGGTAGCACATGTTGACAAACGTGGGGTTTGGGACGATGATGGCGTAGAGCCTGGCGATGCTGGAGGCAAAGAAGGTGACCATCTGGCCTATGAGGTTGAAGTAGAAGAAGTCCTCAGCCGAGTGGTTCACTCCCACGATCCAGTACCAGGCCAGGCAGAACAGCTGGGCCAGCGCGATGTAGTAGAGTTGCTCAAGGATGGCCCATCTGGCCAGAAAGAATGGCATCTCGTGGTAGAGCTTCTGTGAGACCTCCCACCTGAGAATGTGGTGGTCTCTGCAGAGCCTGTAGGCTGAGTTTGCTGAGTAGCTGTGCAAGAAGTAGAGTGGTATGAAGAGGGCGAAAGCTGAGGTCAGAGCAGCTCCAGGTCCACTTGGGTCACTGAAGAAGGTGGCAGCCAAAGCTCCCAGGAGTACTCCCACAGGAAGCTGTACCATGAACACCCAGTCTCGACACATCATGATGGCTTCTCGATAGAGCAAGACCAGGAACACCCACAGGTGATCCTTGAAAGCTCTGTTGCACTTGCCACTCTTGAAGAAGCTTCTCTTGACGTTCTCCCATTTCCTCTTGCTCGTCTCTCTATACAGCTCACTTCCACTTTCGCTTGCATTCGAGCTCTTTCTGTTTCCCTTACTCTCCTTCTTAGCATCGTCACCATCATTCACTACTTTCTGTTCACTCTTATCCCATTTCTTGAAGTCTTCTTCTGTAGAGTTGAGCTCCTTGAAAGCTGTCATGAAGTAGTCAGCTGGGTTCTCGTCGATGGGACACCGTAATCCATGTGAGGCAGCATATCTGTGCATCTTGGCATTAGAACCATCAAAGACAAGGTTGCCCTTGTTAAGGAAGAGGATCTGGTCGAACTGCTCAAAGACTACCTGGTTTGGCTGGTGGATGGACACTATGACAATGCTGCCCATCTTTACCACATCCCTCAACACCTTGATGACCTTCATTGCTGCATCGGAGTCGAGGCCTGACGTTGGTTCATCCAGGATCAGTACCTGAGGGGCGTTGATGAGCTCAATTCCCATGGAAAGTCTCTTCTGCTGGCCACCAGATATCCCCTTTGAAAGAGAGCTGCCCACCTTCACATCGGCGACCTCCTCAAGGCCAATGAACTTCATCACTTCCTCTGCTTTCCTCCTTTTCTCTGCCAACGGAACAGAGGCAGGCAAGTAAAGAAGCGCGCTGAAGAAGAGCGTCTCTCTCACTGTGAGCGCCTCCCATAGATGGCACTCCTGAGATACATATCCCACGTTGTTCCTGGCCCAAAGACGGTACTTTTTGGGATCCAGGCCAGCAGTATCACTTTCCCACCTGTCATTCTCTCCCTTTCCCATTTCCAGCTCGAAGTAACCTTCAACTTCACCTTCATCATACCTGCCAGCCAGGATCTGGAGAAGAGTTGATTTTCCTGCTCCCGAAGGTCCCATGAGGCCACCGATGCTTCCCACCTTCAGGTGGAGGTCATTGACCTTGAGAATGTCCAAATTCCTCTTTCTGCACAAATTCACAAACGGAAAGAAACGCATTGGCCCACCAAGACGCTCTTTCACTCTGAAGCTGACATTTTCCCATCTTAAGCTCATCAGGAAGGTTGTTTCCAAGCAAGATTCCATTGTATCCTGTGAATTTCGGGGTTTTGCATTCGAATGTTCTTCAACATCATCAATTCCTTCTTCTTCTTCTTCTTCGTCTTTTCCTTCGCTTTCGCCTCCTTCCATTTCATAATAGCTCTTATTCCTGTCCTTCAACTCGATATCAGACCAGGAGTCTATTCCCCAAGTGCCTACGGTCCCCGATCTCGCATGTGTGACAATAACGGAGCCCTTAGAGGTCTTGATGACTGAGCACTTGCTCTTGCTGCTACGTCTCAGCTCCATTTTCTTCTTGTATTCTTTATAAGCGACCATCTTCTTCAGTACCACCATTTCCTCTTCAGCCAAGTTATCCAAAAAAACACTGATTTTTTCTCCTGACTCTTGCAAGTTCCCTTGCTCTTGGCTGCTCATTGAGTTGTTTCTTTGTGGTTTAGTTTTAAGTACGACCTTCTTTCTCTGCTGTAAGTACTACCAAGGTTCTTCTTCAGTTTTTTAAATTTGGCACGGACACAAAAGTTGTGTTGCAAAACAACAGGTCAGGAGCTGTGTTCATCATGATGATGAGCATTCGTCAAGTAGGCTATTTGTCCATGTAACAATTTCACTGAGCTTCCCAACCTGGAATCTGTGTTTGTTTTCCTGTTTTACATGAGCAATCCTTCCTGTCTGAAGTTGCTGCTGGAGATCCAGCAACAAAGTGACTTGGGAACACAATGGTTTCCAATAGAGAAGTGAGAATTAATGAATTTCAAACAACGAATTTCGAGCACACATTGTTGCCACGAGTATGCGAAAAAATTAAAGAATTTTATTGCAAGATTTCACACCCGCATTCTCAGTCGCTCTCTTCCATATCTTCTACTTCCTCTTCATATCCACCTGGCCTCAGCCTTATTTTTGGCAGTGTTTGCTCAATGCTTTTCTACCTTTGGACAGTACGCAATGTTGTGGGAAAGGTACCTCGAAAAGAGAGGAAGCTGGATGAGCCAAGAAGACTGTGGAAAGCGCTAGAGCCCACAGTCACTATCTCATAAGGCTTATGGCACATCATCTATCTCTGCTGGCTGCCTTGCTTTGCACTTTCCCTCTACACTCTCACATTAACAGTTATCTTTTGTACACATTTTTATTACTATAAACTTCTCAGGGGGACAGACCATCCAGATATTTTGGAGCGAGATGAGCCCAGAGAGATAGAATTCTCGTCTGTGTCTTTCACCTTCTTATCATGCTGGTGATGTTGAGCATCTGGCAGTCTCTCCTTTTGCTTCTTCCTACTGCAGCTTGTGCTCATGCTTTGGGTCAGTGTTAAGCTTGCCCCATCGTGAGAACCTTTCTTTTGTAGTGAAGTCGTTTTCTTCCATTCAAGGGTGCTTGAAGATGAGCACATAGCTATCCTTGGCTGTAGTATCTTGTCTCTACGCCTGCTCTTTTCAAATGAGGCCACTGATTGCTAATAACAGAGAGACCAAAAGAACTCAAACTTAAGTTATTGTTCTGCACACACAAAGGTGGGCCACATTTACCATCAGCATTTGTAGGGCATTGTCAGACAGACTGTTGCGCTGTCCCATGCACTTTGTGAACGTTCTCACAAAGTCTATCGGCACTGCCCAGTCTAACATGTCCTGAACTGGAAGGATCAAAGGCAATGGTCAGTTAATAGATGTGATGAAGATGCAGGTGCAGATAAAAGATGGTTTGTAGAAGAGAGTACCAAATTTGTGGAGCATAGACTGTGTTTGCTCAGTGAAGCGGTCGCTGGATGCACTAATTTGCTCTGATGATTTGACCTTTGTTGTCAACTCATCTTCACATGACCACGTTAACCATGCATGAAGAGAACATATCGGAAAGAGGGATAGAGAGTTCAAGTTAGACTATCAGGGCGTCCGTTGTTTGCTAAATGCAGGCATGTGCGTACCCCAAAATGATTCTTCCCAAAAGTGCATATCCTTCCAGACCGAAAAATCTCTTACAAAGTCCTTAACATTAAGATGGAGGAAGAAGGTAAGACGCTTCGCCCCATAATCATTTCACAACAATAACTTATAGGCCTCTCTGATGGTTATCTCTATGCACACACCTTTATGTAGTAAAAAAGACCGTCCTCATCTCGGTACAAGCGAGAGGCGGCGTCTTTAATGATGCCAACACTAATGTAATCCCTTGTTTGTGCTTCATCCATTGCATACAATACTCTGGTATACAACATGAGAGGAATTAACAAGTGCATTCGTAAGAGATAGACAGAAAATAAATAAAGCTAGAAAGATAGAGAAGAAAAAGCACCTGTGCATGAGGTACAGCATCATATCAAATGCATAGGTAGATAGGCATAGTGTTGGAACCTAGGGTTTTAAAAAGTTAAGGAACAGGAGTGGCAGCTGGTGAACATGAATGACACCAAGAGAATCTCAACAGGTGGATTGCCACAACTTTTTTTACACATTGTTACTTCTTACCTTATCTATCAATTGCTTTATCACAAATGCAAACTGCCTGCGCCCGTAGTCGTGCGAAAAGGCTTCATTCAACTGATTCAGGTGTGTAAAAGATGAGTAGTCTATGTGCTCTCTGACGAAGTATGATCATATACAAACCTCCACTATGTGTTTGAACTCCACCTGGTTAGAGTTGTACAGTACTTTGGCAGCACAGCTGTTAAGACGCGCTATCAGAGAATTATCAATTGCGTTGTCGCGGCCACTGTGCACTGCTATTGACTTTACCCTTACTTTGAATGATGCATTGAAACAACAATAATAAGATGAATGTTGTACGTTGGTGAACTGAAAGCTCTTGCTGGTCAGGTACCTGAAGTTGAACCTCTTCTCCTTGACTGATCCCTCGTGCGTCCAATTTGCCTTACTTCACCAATGAAGGTCTTCCTTCCTTTGCCCAGCTCTCTCAAATTCTTTGCTCCTTCCTCTCTCCTCCACACATCTCCCCGATCGTCAGGCTTCACTCCATTTTGTTTCTTCCAATAGTCTTGAACATCAGCATCACTATTTTGACTTGAAGTCAATTCTTGTCTTTCCGTTTTAAGGCTCTCGATTCGTCCTTCTAATTTAGCCGACTCATTTGATGTATTGTCCTCTTCAGCCACATCACTCGCATCTGTTACTTCCTTAGCTTGGCTTTTCTTTTCTCTTTCTGCCTTTTCTCTTCTGGTTTTTTCGTTTTCTAGCAAAACCTCCCAGACCTCTAAGACTTCCTTCTCCTCTTCACTGTAGTCCTCTTCACCTTCATCATCTATTTGTATCTCTATGGTGGTACTCTTAGATTGTTCCTCTTCGAGCTCTATCTGCCTCCACTCGTCCCATTCTTCAGCTTCTTTCTTTTCAATTCTCTTCTTCCAGTCATTTTCTTCATTCTCTTCCTCTACCTCATCCGTCACCTCTGGCGGGCTCACGTCCTCTTTCGGCACCTCCTTCACTTGCTCTGGTTCATCTGTGGATATCCATATCTCCTCTCCTTCTTCTTCTTCTGCTTTCAGAATCAGTCCCATGATTTCCTTCATTTCATCCAACTCCTTTTGTATCATCCCATTCTTTTCCTTCAATGCTGAGTTCTCTGATATTAAGTTCATCTTTTCTTTCTTCTCTTTCTCCAACTCTTCCTTTAAACACTTAAATGCCTCTTCTGTTTCTTGACTCCCTTCTGCTGAAGCATTCTCCTTCTTTTCTGCAGCTTTTGCATCTCTGTACATATTTATCTCTTGCTGTAGAGCTTCTCTTTCAGTATCCCATTGCTTTCTTTGAGCTCCAAACTCATTTTCCAGGTCATCTGCTTTGGCCTTCTCTTCTCTCAGTTTCTCTCTCAATTCAGCTATCTCTTTCTCCAGAGACTTTCTGTACTTGATTTCTTCTTCGAGCTTCTCTTTTACCTTTGCATTCTCATTTATATCCTCATTGTTCTCCTTTTTGAAAAAGGCCTGTTCTCTTTCCAATTCTACTTGCGCTGCACTTTCTGAGAAATAAGTGGATGGAATTTCTTTCAGCAAATCTGATCTCAGCGTTGTGCCCTTTTGGACAGCAACACCCAACCTGGGACCCAGAAACGTTGGGCAGTTTTGAGCAACACGAGAAACAGCTTGCAAGTTTTGTATCACCTGTCAATTAACACAAGGCACAAGATGTTCCTTCTTATCAGCATCCTACTCCGATCGACGGGAGGAATAGGGCAATACACATATATAGAGAGAGATTGGGAATCTTACCTTTGCCCAGCCTTTTTTAAGATATAGGTCTGAAGTAACAAATAGATACTGGCTTGGAACTCCTAACTCCCAGCACGCCTTCAAGTACAAGCTAATATTCTCCTGTGGGGTAGCTAAATGGTTAATCGATGTCTGCTTTCGACATTTCAAGGGTGGGCCAGCAGATAACGATAAGAAAGGATTGTGTGGAAAGAGGGGAACAGGATGAGTACCATCTCTAGCAAAGGGATTCTTCTGTTGTTGTACTTGGAAATAAGGCCAGGTTGGATTTTGTTAATGAGTCTGTAGAAGAAGAACAAGAAACGCAAACACGTTGTTATCCGTGATTGAGGGAGGTACTTATTGTTATTATGATGACTAGCGCAACGTGAGGGAAGGGGGGAGGTACTGGCACAGTAGGATTCCAGATTTCAGGGATTCCATAAGGTCTCCAGGGTAGTCCAGTTTCAAACCAGTGACTGCAGCCACCCAGTCTCCATACTGCCTTTCCAGGGAGAGGTCTCTTTCGTTTTGGTCAACACCTGGAGGCAGAACACTGTCCTTTCCTGAAGAGGACGGGTCCACCTTGATAGCTGCGCGCATCTGCGGAGAAGGGGGCAAGGGAACAGATGGGCGAGCAAAAGGCCTCCCAAAAAACCTCTTTTAATTGTTTATTATTTTATGCTTTATGACCCTTCTCTCCTTGAAAAGCTGGCAATGGAACAGAGGAAAGGTTTGACCCAAATAATATAATATATTTGTTGGTCTTGGGATGCACAGTTCACTTCCGTGCGCCCCCCCCCCCCCAATATAGCAAAAATGTCGCGTTGGGAACATTGCGATGTCGGCGGCCAATGAACATTCAGTTCTTGGTATGTCCCCACCACAGAAAATGGCGCGATGAGAAACTTGGCTATGGTTGGTAGGCCCTTTTGCCTTTGTTGAGATCCCACCTTCGCAACTGGGAAGCAACAATTCCCACCCCCACTTAGAGAAAGAAAGTTCCCTTTGCGCCCAAGAGAGCTGCTGGTGAGTGGATGCGCACTGGGGTGTTGTTTGGTTATATGATGGCTTCAAGGAACAGAAGGGACTGATGGGAACTTGTGCTTATTATTTGACCCTGGATTCTCTAACCAGCAGTGACAGTTACATTTTACAGTACAGTTGCATTTTTCTTTTTGTCTTTGTTTGTTTGTTTGTTGGAAGCGAATGAATGTTGCAATGGACCGTGGTTTGTATTCCCCTGCAGTTTGACTCGCCTAGCAATTCAACAAAAGGATAATTTTTTGTCCAATAAATAATCAAACAATCTGATTTTAACCGGTCATAAAATCAAAGATTGTCTGCAAGGAAGGGAATGAAGTCGACACATATTTTGGCCAATGGGAATTCTTGTTGGATGAGACAACGGAGAAAACAAAAACTGTTGAATTTGATTGGTCAGTTCGTATGGGCCCAATTAATTTAGTTGTGTGTATGGTGCCCACAGGAGTGACAGCCACACACAGTGGCTCTCTCTGCTGTTGTGTGGCTCTGAGCCTTCATTTCAACAACACTGCTACAGAGCTTCTTTTTAGAAACAGAGTAAAAGGAAATACAAGAACCCTCCACCTGGGCGTGTGAGAAAAAGAGAGGAAACAGAATAAGAAAAAAAAAAAAAAAAAACACGCCTTCCTAAGTCTCGTGAGGTATTCTAGAATCCCTTGATTCTGTTTTTTTTTGATTGAGTGTTAGCCATGGCTGGGGGGCTTCAAACGAGAAGCAAGAACGATGAGAAACATTAGATTTTCAATAAACATAATCTACTGTTGCTGTTGTTGTAAAGCATAATATTGCCAGTGAATCTATTGTTGACATTTCTTTTTACTATCATGTTCTTACAAGAAGGGTTCCCACTTAAGACGACATGTCGGATAATCAAGGTTGGCAGGTGTACAAGACCGCCGAGGGGCGTACCTACTACTACAACGGAACTACAGGAGAAACCTCATGGGATGCTCCCAGTTGCCTCAAGAATCCAGGCGATGACGTAAGGATACACTGAGTTCGATTATATATTTTCGTTTCTCTCTCTCTCTCTCTCCCCTCTCTCCTTCCCCCTTTTGTTTCGTTTACCATTCGAAGGTTCAGTGCACAACAAAAGGAGTTTTATTCTCACTGTCTAAATATTACAAAGGCAATCCTTCGCTGTTGTAATCAGGGATTCCTTTGCCCTAATCTGCTTCGTTTTAACATCTTTACAGGCTGAATTTATTTGGATTCCCCATCAAGTGCATGGCTACATTCCTGGCCACTACATTCAAGAAGACTATGGAGGCTATTCTTATGTGCAAACCGAAGAGGGCGAGGTGAATATCTTCCAACCTTCTTCTTTTCTTTATTTCATTCTTCCTTCTTCACACTCTGTGGTGTTAGCAGCCAACCCCAAAGCGTCTTTCCTATGCTCTTTTCGATCTAACACTACTCTCTCCACAGTACTTGAGCTTAGCAGTTGCTCCCCATGACTTGTCACGAGTTTCCAAGTCTGTCTTGGATAAGGACGTGGACGATCTCGTGCAGATGGACGACATCAATGAGGCTATGATTGTCCACAACCTGCGCAAACGCTTCAAGGAAGATAAGATTTATGTATGTGGGGCCCATATTCTCTCTAGAAATTGAAGAAGCAACGGAGTCCAGTATGCTGACCATTTCTTGATTTCTAGACAAACATAGGTACAATTCTGGTATCAGTGAATCCGTTTAAGCGTTTGCCTTTGTACACTCCTACCGTTATGGATCAATATATGCGTAAGGGCACAAAGGATATGCCTCCTCACACCTACAACATTGCTGACGACGCCTACCGCTCAATGATTGACAACCGCGCCAATCAAGTACGTTTACTTTGCTTCCATTTCCTTCGTTTTTGTTCAAGTATCCTTTGGGAGCCATATTAATGTTGTGTCTTTCAGTCTATCTTAATTTCTGGTGAATCTGGAGCTGGTAAGACTGAATGTACAAAACAATGTCTAACCTATTTTGCTGAATTGGCTGGTTCTGCCAACGGTTAGTTACCCTTCATACCGACCAACAATTTACTGGCCCTACGTAGGAAATAGTTTATTCCATTAATCAATCTAAATTGTGCTCTCATAGGTGTGGAACAAAACATTCTTTTGGCCAATCCAATTCTTGAGGCATTTGGTAATGCCAAAACTTTGAGGAACAATAACTCTTCTCGTTTTGGCAAGTGGGTGGAGATTCATTTTGACCAGAAGGGCAGCATTTGTGGCGCGTGTACTATTAACTATTTGCTTGAAAAATCAAGAGTCGTGTATCAAATTAAAGGAGAGAGGAATTTCCATATTTTTTACCAAATGGTAGAGGGCGCCAGTGCTGAGCAAAAGAGAAAATGGGGTCTCGAAGGTGGACCTGAATCTTTCAAGTACCATTCAACTTCCTCTCTGTTTAGCTTGTGTTCTTCTCCCTGATTCTGTCTTTAGGTATCTGAATCAGAGCGGGTGCATCAGCGTTGATGGAGTGGATGATGTCAAGGAGTTTGAAGAGGTTCTGTATGCCATGAACAAGCTGGGGTAAGACGTTTTTCGAAAGTGTACTAGCTACAATATACTTCAAACTGATGAATTCATTGCCTTAGTTTCTCGCCTGAAGAAATTGAAGAATGCCTATCGGTTGTTTCTGGTATTTTGCATCTTGGAAACATCAATTTCACCACCGGATCGGTATACGCTTCTCTGATTTTTGTAATCATACAACGGTGACCTCTGACCGCCTTGAATAAATACTACAGGGGAAAAACGTGGAATCATCACGTGTAGGCAACAGGGAAGAAGTGGTCCTCGCAGCACAGTTACTTAGGATGGACCCTGCACAGTTAGAGGAGAACATTTGTAGTCGTTTGATGGAGATCAGAGGCTGTGAGCCTACGCGTATCCCACTCACTCTTGAACAGGCTTCTGATGCCCGTAATGCTCTTGCTAAGGTGATATTTTAATGTATAAATAAGTAGTTGATTTCAAATTACTAACAGCGTACGATCTGATTAATAGGCAATCTATGGGAGAATGTTTGACTGGCTCGTGAAAAAGATCAATGAGTCAATGGAACCTCAGAAAGGTGTTAAGACATCCGTCATTGGTGTTTTGGATATCTTCGGTTTTGAGATCTTTGATAAGAACAGTTTCGAGCAGCTATGCATTAACTTTACCAACGAAAAGTTGCAACAACACTTTAATCAGTATACTTTCAAGCTCGAAGAGAAGCTTTATCAGAGCGAAGGTATCAAATATGAGAAAATCACGTTCATTGACAATCAACCTGTATTGGACTTGATAGAGAAGAAGATGCCCCAGGGAATCATGCTTACCATGGACGAACAGATTTCCATCCCCAAGAGCACAGACGCAACTTTCCTCATCAAAGTCAACCAAACCCATGGTGGCAACAAGCATTCCAACTTTGTTGAAGTTAAAACCAGCAGGACGGACTTTATTATTAAACATTACGCTGGTGATGTCATATACGACTCAACGGGCATGCTCGATAAGAACAAAGATACCCTGCAAAAAGATCTTCTTCTGCTAGCAGAAAGTAGTCAACTCAAACTTATGCATGTCCTATTCCCTCCCTCTGAAGGGGAGACCAAAACAAGCAAGATTACTTTAGGCGGACAATTCAGAAGGCAGCTCGACAGTCTTATGAATACGCTTAATGCTACAGAGCCTCATTACATCAGGTGAAAAACTATTTGTGTGACAAAAATTTCAACAGATTCTTATATTAACCTCTGTTTAAACCAGATGTATCAAGCCCAACAGCGAAAAGAGAGCAGACCTATTCGAAGGATTCATGAGTTTGCAGCAGCTTCGCTATGCAGGAGTGTTCGAGGCTGTGCGTATTCGTCAAACGGGATATCCCTTCCGTTACACGCATGCCAATTTCCTCAAGAGGTGAACCCCACCACCACCAGTGAGTTGCCTCACAATCTTACATGAAATTTTATCCGTAAAGATACGGCTTCTTGACCAAAGGTTTAGTGAGGCAGTACGGAAGCGACCTAAAACGGGCCTGTCAAGAGTTAATGAAATCATTTAAGGGTGATTGGTCGAGAGTACAAATCGGTGCCACGAGAGTCTTGTATAGAGGTATTCATAAAAAAAGCAATATTCCACTTCAATTTATTTTACTGAATCAACT
>MRZZ01000242.1:0-12321 GCA_002025285.1 Acanthamoeba comandoni | reverse complement strand
CAGTTATGGCCAATGGATGGATTCCAAATGTGGTCAAAATTCCCAATCAAAAATAAGCCGACCAAACCAATGGTTTTGATAAATTTGATTTTGGACCAACCAGAAAATTAACCGTTTTGGCCAATTGAAGAATAGGCCCGATATGTCCACTAATAAATCAAAAAATGGGCTGTACTATTTAAATTCTTTAAGCATCTTCACTAGAATCCTCTGTGGTTGTTAATGAAACCAATAGTCTGTAAGATGTGCTGGCCAATGGGTCAATTAGTAGCCCGATTGAAATACCAGTCCCTGTTGCGATCGAAGAACTAGAGCTTTTGGCAATTCAAGACAGAACCATTCTGTGTCTGCCAGCAAGAAATGAGCGCATCAACTACATCACTCGACGAGCACAGTGAAGAGGACGTAGACTTGCAGTCTATTCCGTTTCAGGATGACGAAAGTGCAACATCACCAAACGACCTGGAATCCGGATCTGTGGGCGACTCAAGTCATTCTGCATCCTCTGGTTTTATTCCAGTAAGACTGGGATTCAAGGACCTGTTCTACTCGGTGAAGGCCAGTAAAAGTAAGAAACCGTTTGCCAAAAAGCATAAAAAGACTCTTCTTAAGGACTTGAGTGGCGAGTTTAGGCCTGGAGAAGTCAGTGCCATCATGGGACCTTCTGGTACGTACTTCCTCCAAGAGCTTCTTTTTTTTCTTTTCTGACAGTTGTGGATTTTCAACTTAGGTGCTGGTAAGACCACGCTGTTGAATTTGCTTGCCGGGAGAGTGCAGGGTGGCAAGGTTAAAGGCCATGTGACTGTAAATGACATCCCTAAGGACCAAGTGTCCAACAAAATATGGCTAAGGCTCAGCTCGTACATTATGCAGGCATACTCCCTTGGAACCAACTCATGCTCCATGACATTGCTTTGTGGCTGAAATTTGTTCCTGTGTAGGATGACGTTATGTATCCATCCCTTACTCCCAAAGAAACTCTGTGGTTTGCGGCACAGCTGAAGCTTCCTATGGGTGAAGGGAAAAAGAAACAGAAAGTGGCGTCCCTCATTAAGGAGGTAAATTGCTGATCTTCAACAACCTTTGGTTCTTCTAATTCATGGAAGTTGTTTCACTTCATGCTGAGACCTGATTTGATTTCACTTTCAGTTAGGATTGGAGAAATGTGCAAACTCAAAGGTGGGTAGCGTGGAGAGCCGAGGAATCTCTGGAGGACAGCGCAAGAGAGTGAGCATTGGCATGGAGATGATCACTGACCCTTCTATCCTCTTCCTTGATGAGGCCACATCTGGTGCGTGTGCAATATTATCCCCTTGCTTGAAGGAGCCATGTCACCTAACATTTGTGTGTGATATACAAAGGTTTGGATTCATCTACTGCATATACTCTAATTGAGAAGCTAAAGAACCTAGCTTCCATGGGACGCACCATTATAAGCACCATACACCAGCCCAGGTAAGACTCTATTGGAACTGTGTCAACTAGTGATATTTACTTTTCTTTTCCTGTTTCTCTCTCCCGCAGCACGGATATTTTCTTCATGTTTGATAACTTGATCCTGTTGGCCGAAGGCCACATGGTATACAATGGACCCACCAAGGACGTAGTGGCGTACTTCTCTGATCTGGGTTACCCTTGTCCCAAGTATACTAATCCTGCAGAATTTGTTAGTATGTATACCAGTTCTACATCAAACACCTGTTTATGGTTCCTTGAGATGATAACAATACTCCCTTATATAGTGAATCTGGTAAAGCCAGACAGCTACATATCCAGCCGAGAGGAGGGTGAGGCTCGTCTCAAGCACCTGATCTCTGCTTACAGAGAGCAGAAAGGGTTGCCTGCTCTTAATGAGGATGGCAGTGGATATGTTGATGGACACAAGCCTGACTTAGAGGAAACCCCACGTAAACGCCATAGAACCAAGACCTTCTCCAGATTTCGCAAACACTCTGGGCACAAAGATTCTGGTTAGGCTGTGCCTTTTCACTCTTTATTTGAGTATTTTCTTCTTACAATATCACTTGGCTTTGAATGCAGATATTAGAAAGATAAGAGTAGCAAGTGGACCCAACTTTTTCTACAGATGGGGATTGTTATTAATGAGAGCAGTACTGATGCAAATACGAGACCCCATGCAAATCAAGTCACGGTTGGCCCAAGCCCTGTTTCTCTCCCTTCTTGTGGGCTTCCTCTATTTACAGGTCCATTAGACTCTAGATTGAAATTCCTTTCCTTATTAGATTGCTGTCAGTCACTTCTAACCTCTTATGCTGAATCAAACAGCTGGATGATGACCAGGCAGGGATTACCAACCGTCAGGGTTCATTGTTCTTCATGGTTATGTCTATGGGTAAGCTTTCAGCCTCCTACATGCCTCAATGAACTTTTCAATTCCCCTTGTTAACTTCAGGGTCGTGGGTGGCACAGGAATGGGTCCTATGGTGGGATGCCTTGTAGTGTTCCAAGCTGAAAGGGTGGTGTTTATTCGTGAACATTCAACTGGCTCCTATTCCACACTAGCCTACTATCTGGCCAAAGTGATGGCCGACCTGCCATTTCTCACAATTGTTCCTGTTGTACAGGGCACCATCTCTTATTTCATGGTACTTCAAAGAACTACTCTGTTCAATCCATCAGTTTCTAATCCATCATTCTGTTGTTCTCTCAGGTTGGATATCAAACCGAGGCAGATAAATACTTCATTTTCATTGCTGGTTGCATTGGTGTCACCCTTGTGGCACATTCCCTGGGTCTGTCCATAAGTGCTGGAGCTCCGAATGTCGGCGTATCAATGGCCTTGGGTCCCGTGGCCTTTATTCCCCTCATACTCCTTGGTGACACATCTTTCCTTTTATCCAACAGTTGTTACAAACCATTGTACTGAACCTCTGGCCTTTCCCAACCAGGTGGTTTCTTTCTTGGTGATGATACTATTCCTTCCTGGCTGGAGTGGTACATAGTTCTCAGCAAGCCTATTCTTTTTGTTGTTACGGTTACTAATGATGTTACCCCTGTGGTCTCCTCTAGGCTCAAGTACTTTTCACCATTCAAATATGGCTTTCAGGTTCTTGCAAGGAATGAGTTTGAAGGTCTCACCTTTACCTGTGAAGCAGATGAACCCTGTAAACAAAGTAAATTTGCTTCTCTTCTCCTTGCCCATCCAACCAATTGCTAATACATGAAAACATCATCTGCTCTTGTTTTTTTGAACAGCTGGAGAACAAGTGTTGGCCTCTCTGAATCTTGATAATGACCAGGGAACCCTCTGGGCATCGTTCTTATTCCTGTTGATGCAGTATCTCTTTTTTCACACTGTGGCATATGTCCTTCTACGCCTGACAGCTGGAAGGAGGAAAGCATGAGTATTCAAAGATGATTAATAAATGTGAAGTGTTACATAATTTTGTGGTATTTTCTTAAGTAATCAAAAAGTTTTTTCCATTAAGTAGATTTATAATGTTGAACCAATAAGGTTTGAGTCGTAACTTCCAACATGCCAATCCAAAGATTTCCAGGCTGAAGCAAACAAAATGAAGGTGAAAGAGGGTGCAGTTGTTTGTGGAATGGCCTTCGAAGTGCAGCACAACCTGTCTAGGAAAAAAGCTCTTAAGGCAAAGTGCTAAAAGCCGGTCAGCAAAACGGCCATTTTTGTAGAATCTTGAATCGTTTAACACTTTAACAATTGAGATCGGAATTTGATCTCGCCATCAAATTTTTGCTTTCACGCCATTGGCTGAAAATTTCAGGCCCATTGGCGCCAATCAACGAATGCGAAGCAACACAACAAATAATCGAGTCGCCCCCAAAAGCAACACAACATAAAACAAAATGGCACGGTGGAACTCAGTCGGCTGCACTCATCAACTGCCCTTGCCGCACCTGCTGCTGCTTCTGGTGCTGCTTCTTGAGGCTTGTCTGGCAGTGGCCTCTCCTTCTGCCTCTTCTGCTTCTTCGCCGTCTGTTGTTCCTGGGCATGTGCGCAGGAGTGGCAAGGGGTTTGTGTGGGACTGCACTGGAAACTGTGAGCACAATGTCGTCACGAAGACCACACCAGGCGCTGTACTCATGGTACTAATGCCATCACCTTCCGCCCCTCTAGTATTATGAGGTGGTTGTAGAGTGGTGGGCAGCTAGGAGGAAAGAGAGGAGGCTGGGGCGTCATGGAGACGCGGCGGAGGCAGAAAGAAGAGAGAGAGAGAGAGAGAGGAGGGACGAAGAAAAACTTGGCCACCAATAGACCAGTGAATGTTGCAAGAGTTTCTTTCTCTTTTGTTGTAAACTAACTCCCCCATAATTTATTCTATTCTTTGCCTCTAAAACAAGGGCGGAGGTGTAGACGTGGACGAAGCATTCCTGTGGCAGATCAGAAACAGTGCTGGTGGTGACTTCCTCATCCTACGCACGCACGGCTCAGGTATCCCTGATATATTGACAGCCACAACCTTTCTCCCTTCTTGTGCAAGAATTATACAATTTCGTTTACTGAATATTCCTGTGCTCCTTTACTTTTGGGTCTAGAGGGATACAACAGTTATGTATGGGAGTTGGCTCAGAAGTATGCTGGCGGTATCAATTCGGTGGCAACCATTATTACCACCTCTAGAGAGGGCGCCAATGACCCATTCGTATCAGACAAGATCAGAAATGCAGAGGTAATCTTCACTTTGTAAAAATAAATTGTATACTTTATTGTGAGACCAACTCGTTCTTTGTAGGCCTTATTCATTGCTGGAGGTGATCAGGATGAATACTTGGCAAGATGGACTGGCACAAACGTACAAAGGGATTTTCAGTACCTGATTGATAAGGGAGTCACGATTGGCGGAACCTCCGCTGGGCTTGCTGTCCAGGGCCAGGTATGATACGTTCCAGACGAGAGCGAGAGTGTTCTTAAAACAAGAAAGAATGAGTTGAATTTGGTTATTCAGAATCAACAGAATCAGCGTGAAAACTCATACGAAAACTTTTTTTCCCAGTTCATTTATACAGGCGAGCAGGGCTCAGTGACTAGCGCAGAAGCTCTGCATGATCCCTACAACAGGAATGTGACCCTCGCCACTGGGTTTCTACGAGAGCCGTTTCTGGAACGGGTCATCACGGACTCACATTTCTACCAAATGTACGTGGGGACACCGTATTATAAGTCTCCTTTTCTATGAAGCAACATAGGTTGCCTACCTGCTGTCTGCAGACAGGAAATGAGCAGAGAATGTTCACTATGTAGATTCTGAGATTTGATTTAACCTTACAGGGACAGGATGGGAAGGTCGCTCACGTTCTTGGCCCGGCTGCTGCAGGACCGAAACATCACCTCAGGCGCAGCCAGAGGTACCACCACTTCCACTTTATCATCTTGTCTGACAAAACATAATATACATAGCTCACATGAAACATAACTTAGTTTGACCATAACTCAACAAAACATTTTGTTCTTAGTATTATTAATAAAAAACATGTTAATGGTATGGTATGTTAGGTATTGCAGTGTCTGAGGCTACTGCAGTTCTTTTGGACCAGAACGGTTTAGGCAAGATTGTCAACGATGGTCAACCTGGATTTGGTACGCATATCCATACACATGTCCACATATGCTTAGGATGGCTGTGATGCTGTCTTACTTACACTTCGGTGGTCCACTCGTGCAGAGCATGCGGCGTACTTTCTGGAGACGACTCGCCATCCTGAGCGATGTGAGAGGGGCAAGCCTCTGAGCATAAAAGACATTGCAGTGCACAGGGTCGAGATGGGCAATGTCTTTGATGTAAAGAACTGGAAGCCTGTAACAAAAACAAAGAGGTAAAAAAGTGGCATTTTAGAAAGTTTTAAAGATGTTCTTTCATTTATATTTTTAAAAATGTTCCTTAAAATTTTTAATATTTTAAATGGCGTGATAGGTACTGGCTTGGTGTGGATAATGGCAAAGTATTTTCCAAAGATAATGATGGAGATATATATTGATTACATGTGGATATTTTATTTTGCACTATTTGGAGAAACATACATGTGCCCATTGTACAAGTACACAATCGAACTAATTCTCTCTCATAATTTAATTATATAAGAAAATTGTTTTTTTGAATTTATATTGTACTTTTTTTGTGTGATTACGTAATTATAAAAGACAAAATGTAGCTTGTGAATTCCTGGACCCAAGAACCTGCCTGTCCCAAGAACCCACAACTGGCTTCAGGACGTACCTTCAACCTGATAATAAGAGAAAAAAAAGGTTAGGGTGGGGAGTCTTTGGGGTTTCAGCAAAAAAAAGGGGGGGGAATGGGTGACCTTGCAAGAGAACTTTTTTACATCATTGTTAGGCATGAACAGCAACTGCAACCCTCTGTTGTGTGCCTGTGGCGGTGCCCACTTTCTGGCCCTGAGAGACCTTCAGCGCCACAGCGGCCAAGACACTTGCAGCAATTGTTAGCACGACCAGCCCACCAACAACTGATCCAACAACAATCCCCGCTATAGCCCCATCAGAGAGGTTGCCTTCACCTCCAGCTGCAGGGGGTGCCTCAACTTTTCATTGTAGTGGATTGTTGTTTGTTCAGATCAGTTGATATATAGCAAGCAAATAATCATTGGAGACTAGTGACTCACTTTTTTGGACTTCCACATTATCAACGTAGGGCAATTGTTTAAGAGCCGAGGCAGCAGTGGACATATCTGTTTGTAGCATTGTCAGAGGAGATAAGTCAGCAGTGGCACCTTAGATAGAATTAGACAGAGAGCAGAGAGTAGCAGCAATTGCTTACCATTGGCTGTGTTGATAACAAATGATAACTGGGCGGGAGCAACAACCTGGCGAGTGCTTCTCCTGTATCAGGTTGTTGTTAGTTAACTCGTAGGGTTTGAGTACAGAGTGTGGTGGTTTTATGAAAGTGAGGAGATAGCCAGACCCTCTAGTTGTGGCAGTAGTATTGACACCATTAAAGATATCATAGGTTAGCTGTATGACCTCAAAAAGGATCGCTTTCACAGTGTCATTTGTGAGCCGATAGTCAAAGCTGATAGTCACTTTGCCCTGGTCATCTGGGTCACTCTTTGTGACAGAAAGTACTTGGATGAGGTTGACTGGGTTAGTGAAGCTAGAGAAGTGCTCTTCCCCTATCTGTATTTCAGAACAATCCGGGGTTTGAATGCTGTAAGTAAAACTATGCAAGGCCAAGAGAAGAGTACAAAAAAAAACTTCAGTTTTACCAACACTTGGCCCTTGAGCGTGTAGACTCCTGGGCTTGCCTCCCACCTTTCAGGGCCCTCAAATAAGGTCCATCCTTCTGGAATCTCTAAGCAGGAACCTACGCATTCGTGGGTGAGCTCCAGGATTTGAAAGTCTTCAGTGGCCAGGTGGAGCAGGCTTCTCAACTCAGAATTGCCTATACTTGCTGAAATAGTGACCAGAGCACTATAAAAATAAGTACATTTGGGAAAGAAGGATGAGTCCTAGTAATTGTTGAAAGTTGTAGATGATAAAGGATGCCTATTAGGTTGAGAAAGTAAAGAGACAGGTGATTGGGAGTTACATACCTTTGAAAGTCGTCAGACAAACCCCAGGCTGTGCGCTTACGCCGGCGGCAACCGCTTGATTGGGAAGCAGGAGGAGGAGGGACACTGAAACATGCAGTCTCCTCTCTGGCAAGTGCCAAGACAGCAGCCACCATAAGCTGGGCTCCAGCAATCCAGGCGCCAGTTGTGACATTGGGCCATGCATGCCTTACTACAACCTGTTTCACAGGCCCAAGTATGATCCCCAATTGAAGTAAGGCTTATTAACACCAAGACAACAATGTAATAAATATAACTAGCCATGGCGCTTCTTCTTTCTTCTTCCTTGGAGAAAAAAAAAAGAAGAAGAGAACGAAAGGAAAGTAGTACTAAACGGTAGGGTTCCTAAAAGGCCTAGTGGTGAAGCTGTAATTTCTGCTTAACAGGAATCTTGAAACCCAAAAAGGACCAGGATCAAGTGTGCCAGCACCAGATTATTGGAAGATTAGATGGACATTATTGGATATCCAGTGTGAAACGTCCTAACGTGTTTATCCTTAATCACAATTGTTTGAGATTGGGTAACAAATTGGTCCAGGGAACCCTAGCTCAAAGAAGATACCTGGTCCTTTTTGGGTTTCAAGAGTCTGGTTAAGGGAATTTACTGTTTCACCACCCTCCTTTTGAGAACAAAACACCTCTTAAGGAAGGGTTGTATGCACACTAGACGTGTGTTAGTCTAAATTAGGATGCTCAAGAGCAGACAGACTCAACTCTACCATTCAAGAAATGGCATCGTAAACTTTGTTGTTGTTGTGGGCTGTGGTCTGCTGAGAATGATCCAATTCCACAGCAGTGCATGCTTGCTTGTGGAAACGGGTGTCAATGCTCAGAAAACTGTGATGGGCCAAGCTTTTATCTGATCAGGTTGAAAGTGTCAACTTGTCCAGACAAGGACCAGTTTATCTTTCTTTACATCTCCTGTGTCACATCCGAGTGGGTTCTCTGTCCTTTTCAGCTGGAGAAGAGGATGGTAAATTGACCATCACCTTTGAGTTCCTTCTCTGTTCAAAGGGCCTCCATACATTGTTGTTGAAGATATCTGCTCCGAGGCCATTAACATTGTCACGTCAGATTACCTGTTTGCTTCCACCTGCCTTCTACAATCCATAAAGTTGGGCTGTGTCATGGGAGGGTCACTCATGGTCTCACAGCAATGAAAGTGGGTGCTGGTTGTAAAAAGAAAATATGTAGTAGTAGTCACATGCAGATGTCATCTGATGGAAGAAGCAGCACATCTAACCAAAAGGCTTGTACCTGTTTTGGCACTTTATTTTGATATGATAGCTCAAAGAACCCATAATGATGACGATGAAAATGGTGTAAAGTTAATCCAAAAAAAAAGCCATTTTTCATTTGTTTTGCAGCCACACAACTCCTTTTGTCAAAAAGATGTGTGGAATTGGTCTCTTTCTTCAAAGGATTGCTGCTTCTTCTACTTCTACTTCTTCTTCCCCTGTGGTCACCACTGGGTCGTTGCCTGTTATTGAATATCTTGATGGTTGTGCATTTGATGTGGGCCATTTAATCTCAGAGCTGCAGAAGAGAGGACCAGATGCTATGGACCATCTGACTTTAACCTTGGAAGCACCCCCCACAAGTCCACAAGGGCTCCACCAGCAGCCTCAACATCTCCTAAAGTGAGCAGCTCCTTTGCAATCCCCCCCCCCAACAAAATGCTCATAAACAGATTTCCCACTCCTGCTGTACCCAAACACGCCCTCACCCATCACACACCGCACAGGCTTACAATGATAGGCAGCGTGTTGGCTCTTAGGGGCGCGGTCACGCGGCAACCGCTGGTTGATGATCATAGCAATGTGCTCCTCTTCAACGGTGAAGTGTTTGGAGGAATTCACGTGAGCCTTCCCCTCCCAAAGAGCTCAATTCCAAAAGCCCTTTTGCCATGGCCCTATTCCTTTCTTACGTTTCTACTCCAACAACACTCGTGCATGGATAGGTTGGGCAGGGCGAGAACGACACACAAATAGTGATGCAACATCTTGGCCAATGTTCCACCGAAGAGGTAAATAAATCTCAACAGGGCTTCTTGTTTTGCTGCAACAAACCATTTGTTCATATTGGACACTCAGGATATTGTTCATCTCTTAAACAAAGTTGTTGGCCCACACGCCTTTGTCTACTGGCAGGTATGAATGCAACTGATATATTGTATTATTTGCATTTAACTCTTGCTGTTTTGATTTTGCACAAACCAAGGCCACTAAGAAAAGACTTTGGTTTGGTCGAGACAAGTTGGGAAGACGAAGTCTGCTACTGCACAGACCTTATTCTGATGATGACTGCTTTATTCTATCATCTGTAGCATCTTTGGTTGACGAAACAAAACTGCCAAGCGCTATGGCAATGAATTCACCAACAAATGACGGCACTCCTGGTAAGCCTTTCTGCATCAGCAGTGAGTCAACTCTGTTTCTCTTATGTAACTTAAACCAAGCAAACCAGGAATGGACGAAGAGGAGATAATTGATGGAACAGAATCTAACAAAGGGTATATTTACTGGGAAGAACTGCCAGTGCATGAGCTGTACTGTCTTGATCTGAGTGCTAATCAAGGTACGATGTCATATATCTTTAAAAAGTTGAGTTATCTAGAATGTATCTTCATCTTACTGAATTCTGCAATGTAAAGGCCGTACCCTTTCTGGCAGTTCTAGAGAGCCAGAAACGTTCTTCAATGGCTGTACGTTGTCCAGATTTCCTAGATTATCTCATCCATTCGGTCAGCGAGTTGCCATAGAACCACCATCTGAGCAACAGGTTATTGCCATCTATCTATCTATTTTTCTTAAAGGCCTTTAGAATGGAACTGGGTATCAGGGGATTAGCTAAATCATCATCAACATCCACTTTCACGCCCAAATTCAGGCTGGAGAACAACAACAAAACGAAATTCCAGACGTTGAGCAAGAGAGAGCAGTGGACGGTCTCCTTGCTGTCTTGAGTGAAGCTGTAAGAAGGAGAGTGTGCGACTTACCCAAAGCCAAGTGCGTAGTCGTACTTATCCTCCTCCTATAAGCGTGGCTTAGGATCTTGGGACCCCTTGAGGGTGGGCTTTTCTGATATCTACGGGCTAACCATATATACTACACATACAGTGAAGGAGAGAGCCGAATTGGTGTTTTGTTTTCAGGAGGTCTCGACTCCATTGTAATTGCAAGACTTGCTGACCTTCACCTTCCCAAGACAGAGTAGGCCATCTAAACCAATAAGAAATTCAAAGAACTCAACTTTCTTACCTTTCTTCCAAACAACAACAACAACAAGGTCCATTGATTTGCTAAATGTGGCCTTTTCAAACACCCAACAGCAATCATCATCACATAAGAAGAAACCAGGACGTCAAAAGAGAAACAATAATGAGAAGAAGAACGTTGTTGAACAAGAGGCTTCTGCAGACGATATCCATATGCCAAAGAGTAAACACTCCGACACTTGGTTCCCCAAATTAGATCACCATTTAATTTAACCTTTCAAAATTWAATTAATTTAATATCTTAAAGGCCCCTTTGACAATGTGCCTGACAGACAAACAGGGATCCGAGGCTGGAAAGAACTCAAGATGCTTTCTCCAAAGAGGCAATGGAATTTTGTGGAAGTGAATGTGCAAAACGATGAGCTCTGCGAGCAACACCCCTATGTAACTATCTAACCTCTTCTTTAACTTTAGTTCGACAAATAGTTGACTAAGTCCCTTCCCCTCCACCAATAGGTGCTGAGTCTCTTGCATCCAGGTCAAAGTGTAATGGATTTGAGCATCGCAGCAGCCATTTGGTTTGCAGCTCGTGGCAAAGGTTAAGATCCCTTCTTTTCTTTTTCTTTCATCATCAACAAACAAACTTATCAACAACTTAACATTCATGTTGTGTTTTGTATTTCAACAAACAAAAAGGAACCATTCGTTCTGATGGTGAATTACTTGTGGAAGCAGCAGCAGCAAGACATGCTCACAAGGACGCCAGATACGCCCATACAGCCTCAGAACACAGTAGTGACCAAAGGGGAGAAACCATTACAGAAGAAAAAGAAGAAGTAACTGAAACAGAAAGGAGGAAAAGCAACATTGTTAGTACACGTAGAGATTACACAAGCACAGCAAAAATATTGCTTGTGGGAAGCGGCGCTGATGAGCAGCTGGCAGGTAAGGATTAAGTAAGAGAAGAGCTCTTCTTCTCTTGAGAAAAGTAGTTTCCAAGGGTCTAGGAATATATTCAGTATGGATTTTAAGTTAAAGAACTAACTAACCTCTGCATCTTGAATCTCTCTTCTCTTCTCCCTTTTTGTTTGGTGGTGGTGGTGGTGGTGGTGACCTCTTCGATCAGGCTATGGACGCCACAGGACTGCTTTCAACAGAGGCGGATGGGCTGAACTTCAGCAAGAGCTCGAGAAGGACACCCAACGAATATGGATACGAAATATGGGTACATATATTTGTGAACCTAATTACACTATATACAGGAGTTGGATAGTTAACACATTCTCGTTTTTTTTTGAAACGTTAGGCCGTGACGATAGAGTCATCAGCAGCACTGGAAGAGAATCCAGAATTCCGTTCCTAGATGAGGTATGAGTTTGCGGGGAAATTGAGAATATCACACAAACCAAACCATCCAAGGCATATGTCTCTTTCTTTCTCTATCTCTCTTTCTCATTGCACGCCTGTCCCATTATCAATTTATCTCTCTATCTCGCAGCGTGTATGGGTTGAGGTGTGTGATGTGGGTTAGTGGGTTAGTGGGCGTTTGTTCTGCT
>MRZZ01000239.1:0-11986 GCA_002025285.1 Acanthamoeba comandoni | reverse complement strand
GTGTGTGTCAGACCTTCGGGTGCTGAAGGCGGCGTTCCATCCCAAGCGGAGTGGCCAGATGGTGACCATTTCGAGCGACAAAAAGATAGGCCTCCACAACCTCTCCAAAGCCACTGTCTATTAATCATTATTATTTATTATTTATTATTATTTAACAAACCTTAATAAATGCACCAATAAAGAGTTAATATTAATATGAGTTATTTTTCCTTATATTTTTATTCCACCAAAAAAGGAGAATTTTGTTCACTTTTTTCCCGCTCTGGCAGCCTCTTTTTAGACAACCAGACAATGCCAAGGTGCGCACACACATGGTACCATACATTTCCACAACACACAAAAAACAACTTCTCTTCTCGTTCCTTGCCTTCCATAAAATCGCTTTGGCTGCAATAGAAGGAAGACCATTCTTGAGGAGTGAATTCTGCTTTTTACATTTTAGCGGTTAGAAATTAAGTAGACACAGACGGCTTGGCCGAGTGGTTAAGGCGATAGACTTGAAATCTATTGGGTTCTCCCGCGCAGGTTCAAATCCTGCAGCCGTCGAACAAAATATTTTCTTATATTCTGAAAATGTACAACTTTTAAACTGTTCTGTTTTGCTGCAACACAGCAAGTCCTCTTTGCCTTGTCACGCGGTGTAGTTCCTCTTCATCCTGTTCATTCTATCTCCAACATTAGGGAGCCATTTGTTAACAATTGACCAGGAAGAGTAGTGGGAGGAAGGACTTTCTCCAACAAAGGTCACTCCTCCAAGAACTGAGCTTTCAGGCCTTCACCATCGAACTCGGGCCAAAAGTTTGGGCAAACAAAAACGTTGGTGGGCCATGTCAGTGTAATCGCTGTGTGCAATTTTATGTCTGTCATTTCTAGTCCACTGCAACAATATTCAAATTCCCTTTCCTCCTATTTTTAAATTTGCAAAAAAAAAACATTTCCACAGCAATTAACAAAAAAAAGGAAGAAATTACAACACACTTTATCACAGCCTTCTCTTGAGTCCTTGACACCTTCATTTGTTAAGGAAAGAAATGCAAGGTGTTGTTTTTTATTGTGTTCCTATGCATGCATGGACACCGCTGCCTACTTACTCACTCCACCCAGATTTGTTGGCCTCCTCAGTGACACAACACAATTGCTCATCTTCTTCCATACCTGTACATGCACAAACGTCTTCATACCCACCCAACTTTCCTGTCTTCCAAACAAGGAGGAGATGCCAGGAAGTGGTTGTTTGTCTTGTGCCTGTTGCTACTTTGTGTATTGCTTGCATCATACAACTATTGGATTCAACCACAAAATGAAAATAAGGAAGTAGAAGAAAACAAAAACATTGAAAGAGGAAAGTGGAACTCTATGGATGAGATCACACCCAGTTTTGTGTTGTTGTTTACATTCTTATTTCTCTTCTTTCTCTTTTTCCAACACCACAGACTCAGCAACGGTGGGAAAGAAAACCCTTTTAGGGTGGGGTGGCCAGACAACCCAAGATCTTATTGATGCATGGCGAATTGGTTATGGGTTTGTCGCCCTTCCCCCCAATCGAAAATCTCTCTCCACACACACTCGGCACACTCTTCCTCCCCCCTAAATGGATTTCAGACAGATTAGGGAGGAAACAACAAACACCATGACAGACACTTAACGCGCTCCCAATATATCCTCCTCCTGCCACTACTCTACTACCAACTAGGTATGCAAGAGATAAGGTGGACATCCAGTTCAGCTCTTCGAGTGTAAATGATGGCATCACGTATTACACGCTGGGCATTACAGACTTCGCAACTGCCCCCGCTGTACTAACGAGTGCAAACGTGGCAGGGCTTACCCAGCTGCCTATTGTTGGTAAGAAAGCAAATGCGTGTGTTGCAAGCCGTTTTCTCTTTGTTGGAAACTAAAGTATTACCATCTACTACTACTATAGGCACCGCCCTTGTGATGGTCTACCACTTGGACTCCTTGAATGGATCGAAGGAATCTTTGGTGATGGACGGCAAAACACTAGCGGATGTGTGGATGGGCAAGATCTGGAGATGGAACGACCCTGCCATTGCCGCTCTCAACCCCACCATGAACCTGCCAGCAGGCAATATCACCCTCATTGCCTCTCCCAACAATCCCTCAGGTCCTACCGAAGTTGTAAAGAGGGTGCTGGCATCATTCAGCGACGAATTCAAGAGTGCACTGGCCAAGGCTGGCAATCAGTTTCAAAACATGCTGCCTGCACAGGAGGGAAGAATGGTCCTGAGCAGTGACAGCGACTACAAAGAGTTGTATTTAAAGGTAACCTAATTGTATTATTGTTAATCCCTCTTTTTGCCCATGTGACTCACTCTTCATCATCACTATAGACACACGACCTGAGCTTATGGCACACGACAATGAACGAAGCAGAAACTCTGGGTCTACCCTTTCTTCGCATGGTAAACAAAGCTAATAACACAGTATCGGCCTCCGTTGAGACAGTCCAGTCAGCCATGAATGACTTCAGAGATTACATCCACGAGACTGGTAAAAACTTTATCCCCTTCGGAAATGACTAAGTTCTCTCTCTCTCTCTCTCCCTCTCTGGGAAAGGAGAAAAATATAGAGTCCTTTAATTTTTATAATGTTTGCATATTTGGTTACGTTCTGCACAGGAAAACTGACAATAGATCTGGCTAATAATCCGCCTGGTAACGATTCATGGCCCATGTCTTTCCTGACTTTCTTCCTCCTTTCGGCGAATCAAACGCGGGACGATTGCTCGTATCTAGAGGAGCTACTCAGGTTTGTAAGCTGGACACAGCTTAATGATAATACCGCCCTGACGGCCAACCAACTTGGCTACACGCCCCTTTCCAATCCTCTTCGAAAGTATGCAACCTCTCCTTATTCTTTCTTCTTCTTCTTCTTCTTATTTGACTCGTTTTCTTCTATATTCTATCCTGTATTCTTTGGACGAAATATTTTAGTAATTTGTGTTTATTATTATTGTTATATCTCATCACTCCCTTCATTAGGCGGCTGATTGATACCCTTGGAGAGTTCACTTGTAATGGATACAAGGCGTTTAATATCAGCGTGTTAACTGGGCTAGGCACACCAATGGCGGTTATGGGCGTGCTAGCCGACGCCTTCGTCTCAAACTCGTTCTCCTTGAAACAGTTTGGCGCAGACAGCGCAACTGCTTTACAAGAACTCGCTGGATGTATGATTAACAATCCATTCAAAACTCTCAAATACGGATAATATTAACTTACGGTACCATCCACCAATACAGTGGATGTAGATTTTATCACTGTTCCCTCTTCCACTGTTGATGACTCGCAAGTGATCCCCTTAATTCTTGTTCCCGTGGCAGCTGGCTACAATGTACGTTGCTGTTTATGTTTTACTTGTGCTCTTATTTCATTTCCGTTGTTGGTGACATCACTGACTGAAGCCCAACACAGCACACATTGTTGTTGTTGTTTAACCCTAAGTGTTGTTTACATTGTTGTTGTTGTTTTTGATATGATCTGCAGCTACCTTCATTGCTGGGCATCGTAGACTCCCTTATTCTGGACAATTCGATCATTGCAGAAATATTCCTTGGGAACATAACATATTGGGACGACTCAGCGATTACAACCCTCAACCCAAAGTTGAGTGCATTGCTGCCACATGAGCACATACGGGTGGTCTTTGAGCAGGAGGATTCCGACATATCGGGGGTTCTCATAGAACTGTTCCGCAGCCTTCCTGAGTATGCTTCCAAAGTAGGTGCACACATTCACATTTTATTAGGATATAACTAACGCAAGTAATTGTCTCTGTTGTTATGGTTCCACTGGGGGGACCGACCTTTTTAATGCAACATATAGCTGAGTACCATCAATTTCCCGGTGTATTCATCCCCGTATGCAAAACCATGTGCCCAAGGCGAGGTGGTTTCAACATTGGTTGCAACGCCATACTCTCTCTCCTTCTGGACCTATCAGGAGCTGCATGAGGCAAGAACGCTCGGCACAGCAAGCATGGTCAATCCAAATGGGTGGGTTGTGGTACCGGGCCATACGTCTGCTGCCTCTGCACTCCAGAATGCTATTCAGACCAATAAGAGAGACTTTGCTTCCGCTTACGTAATGTTAGGTATGGCCTCAACCCTTCGTGATCCGTGATCCGTGATCACAACCTTGAGTAATCATAACAATAAGAAATACGAATCTATGTGTGTTGTGTGTGTTGACGGAATCTGACATATTAATGGTCCCTCAATAGCTCCCGGAAATAATAGTTGGCCTATTAACGCATTCACATACACGGCCTATCGTTCACACTTAGCAAAGGACTGTACCAGAGCGGCAGCTCTACTGGATTGGCTTTATTGGACACAATCTTCTCAGGAAGCTGACGACATCGCCGCCAGGTAACCAGCTTGTCTATATGATGTTCACCACGAATGTGTCGACCATTGATTAGGAGGAGGAGGAGGATATTGCCTACATCTCACCAGCACAACAACAATTTTGTAAACATTCCAGGAATGGCGTCGTCATAGCTTCCAATGCTGAGCCTATCAAGCGTCTTATGTTGACCACACTGGCAGGTTCAGAATGTGAAGGGAAAACAGTGTTCTCTCTAAGCGGCTGTGTGCAGAACGGTCAGTTGTGTTCCAACAGTGGCACTTGCATAGAGGGGCAATGTATATGTTCAAACGGAAGCACAGGCCAGTTTTGCGAGACCACCACGGAAGAGGGCACCAGCAACAGCAACAGCAATACAGGCCTTATTATAGGAGTAACCTTAGGTAAGTTTTCATTGGATTGCTCCACTTTGCCTATCCTTAAACCCACCGTCCTCTATTCGAGCGTAAATTTTTTTCGGCCAAGTTTCTCGCATCTCTCACGCTCACGCTCTGTCTCTCTCCTAAGGGGTGGCCATTCCTGTAATTTGTGTGGCATCCTTGCTGGTAATAGCAGGGGTCATTTTCAGAAGGATGAGTAAGAGACAGGAAGACTGGGAAATTGAATATGAAGAATTGGAGGTGGGCGAGCTACTGGGATCTGGCGGGTAAGCAAAACTTAATATACAACTTAACATCACATACAACACTGAAAGCACCCAAATACTAGGTATGGCATGGTTCACAAGGCCATGTGGAAGGGCACAGAGGTAGCTGTGAAGACTATCGCTTGTGAGGATCTAACCAAGGAGATGAGGAACAACTTTTATGATGAGGTATCTATAATAATACTACTACTTGTGCTTTTGAGGAATTAGTGGGTGTAATGGTAGATGAGAATTCTAATGAAATATGTTGTAATAGAGAAGCGTTGGAATGAACACTAGGAGAATTCCGTCTGACGTATTATCCACTTTTTTTCCTATATATAGGTTCGAGTGATGACTGCGTTGAGGCATCCCAATGTAGTTCTGTTCATGGCTGCATGTACACAGCCGCCCAAGCTATGCATCGTAATGGAGTTCATGTCTCTTGGTTCCCTCTTTGGGGTACATTGTTGCACCATGAAATTATCCCTCTCAGTGCTGGTATTTTGCCTTTCAATACAAACAAAAAAAACAAAATTCCACCTTTATAGCTGTTGCAGAACGAGTTGATTTGTGATATCCCGTTCTCGTTGACAATCAAAATGGCGTACCAGGCGGCCAAGGGCATGCATTTCCTGCATTCTTCAGGTTGGTTGTTAACCCCTTCCCCTTTTTTGGACATGTAGCTTATAATACAATGTTGCCGTCTTTGAGAAAAATAAACCAAGACAATTGCTCTACATTGAAACAGGCATTGTGCATCGCGATCTTAAATCATTGAATCTTCTTCTGGACGAAAAATGGAACATAAAAGTGCGGTATTTGCCTTTTCCTTGAAAACTGTCTTTTCTTCTTGACTTACAATCACTTTTCCATCCTTGGATCGCTATGTTACCTACTTTTATTTGGTCGACAGGTAAGCGACTTTGGGCTGACGTGTTTCAGAGAGCATGCCCAGAAAGCTGGCAAGGAAAAGGGTAGTCTTCAGGGTAGCCTCCACTGGATGGCTCCGGAACTCCTCGCAGAAATTCCAGGAGCAGACCTTATCTTGGCTGATGTTTATGCTTTTGGTATGTGCCTTTTTGCCCTCTTTTAGAGGCGGGGAGGACGGAGAAGAGGGAGAGGAAATGGAAATTCGAGTAAAAGAAAAATGGCGCGGCAAGTAAAGTTGTAAATCGCCCAACTAACTAAGCTTGCTCTCCACAAAAAAGGCATTGTGTTATGGGAGATGCTAACTAGACAAATGCCCTATCAAGGCAAAACCCCTGCGAGTGTTGCTGTGGGAGTGATAAGGGATCACCTTAGGCCTCCAATCCCTGCAGAGATACACCCTTCCCAGATGGAGTTAATAGATCTTATCGAGTCCTGTTGGCACCAAGATCCCGTCATAAGGCCTACTTTCTTGGTATAATAATATCTTCAACCTCAATTGAACTCAATTATTTACTACATGCGCATGCGAGGGAGACTATTAACGCTGTTTGAACGTTTCTCTGTGGCCAACAGGAAATAATGAATCGTCTCAATATCATTCTGGAACAAGGCTCAAGGTCTCAGCACACTTATAAATCAACTTCGTCGACATCATCAGATCGTAGTGGTTATCAAATGGCCAGCACACTAGGTACGCCTGCATGCAGTCCCAAATTAATTGGAAAATTTTTTCTCGTTGCGCATCACCTGGTTTTGTTCAAGAGAGCAGAGAAATGGAATTGTTAGTCACATCTGATGAGAGTTTGAGGGAGATAGTGCTTCCACAATGCATTGTAACATATCATATTATGAATCCCTTGGGACAGGAGGTTCCATCAGCATACAAGCACCGGAAGGCGAACTCACGGTAGTATATTCTGGTGTTACCAAAGCTGCGTCTCTGTGGGAATTTAATGCGGAGGCCATGCGCGATGCTATGCTCCTACATAACAAACTCCTCCGCGGCCTTATCGAAAAGCATAAGGTGAAAATTGTAATAAGAATGCATATGATTCTGTTAATAACCAATAACCCCCTCTTTTTGCAAGGGTTATGAGGTAGTTTCTGCGAAGGACAAGAATAGTGGTGAAGGCTCGTTCTATGTGGCTTTCCAATCAATCCATAACGCTCTGGAGTGGGTGATGGAAACTCAAAGCGAATTGTTGAACTTGGAGTGGCCAGAGGCTCTGATGGAACATGCTGCCATGGCCGAGGAGAGGAGCAAGAACAACAATAAAGTGATATATAAGGGATTGAGAGTTCGGATGGGAATGCATGTAGGATGTCCGCAGAAGACAAAGGATGCCATGACCCGCAGGGTCATCTACACGGGACCAGATGTCATTATGGCCGCCAACATTGCTGCTTCTGCTCATGGCGGACAGGTTTATTGCTTTTGCCCTTTTTATTATCATTCCAGCACTATTTTCCCTATGATAGCCATTTAATGAGTGAGTTGTCTTACTGTGGCAGGTTTTATTATCATGGGAGGCGCATGAAGCGATCAAAGGGGCAGATCTAGTACAAGAAGAGCGGATCCATAAAATGGGAGAGCTTATTACTGGTATTTCTCTTTTTGCCAAGTTGTGTGACCACACTGTCTCGTTAACATGCTGTATGTGGCTTCATAGGGGAGGAAGTATATGAGCTAAAGGTGAACGGTTTGGAAGATCGCCTCTTCGACAGACTATTACAGAATCTTCCACAAACCGAGAAAAACGAGGAGGATGACGCCATGGACGGTTTCAGCTGGAGTACAACAGGCTCGCTGTCCAGCAGAAAAGAAGGAAATGAAGCTCAATATCTGGAAAGCGCAAACCACTGCCGTTGGGTCATTGACTATGATAAAATACAGATCATTAGACAGGTGAGTCAGTCGTCACACCACCTGCCGGTGTTGAGCACTCTAAGCTCGGACAATTTTTTGTCACAAGAACTTTTTTTCAGATTCTCTGCATATCTAAGTTACACGCACCTCTCGCTCATCTGTCTGGTGGTTTTTTTTTTCAGGTGGGCATTGGATCATATGGAGTGGTGTACCATGGCAAGTGGAAGGGCGTAGATGTTGCAGTGAAAAAATTCACCAAACAGGAGCTGGATGAGCGAAGTATATTTGAGTTCCACGTTGAGATGAGTTTCCTGTCTGAGCTTCGCCACCCGAACATCGTGCTTTTCTTGGGAGCATGCGTCAAGAAACCCAACCTGTGTATAGTTACTGAATTCGCTAAACGTGGATCTTTGAAAGATATCCTGGAATCGCCCAAACCCAAGCAACTGCCCTGGTACCAACGACTGAGGATTCTATGGAGCGCTTCCCTTGGCATTACCTATCTACATTCCCACTCTCCAATTATTATCCACAGGGACCTCAAGCCTTCCAATTTAGTGGTAATGGTCATCCCTCCTTTTATTGTACACTTAGGCCGTTACAATGTTGTGCACACTTTGTCTCTCTCTGTGTGTGTGTGTGGCGATTTTGCAAAACTCGCATTTTGTTGTTGCTGCTGCTGGACAATGATTCTTTCCTCTGGCTCTTGGCAGAGATTTCTTTCCTTTTCTTCTTCTGATTTCTACTTTCTGCACCCGGAGTACTCTAGGGATCCTTTCTCTTTTCTCTCTTTTCTCTCTTTTCTCTGGCCTCATTGTTTTATTAATTCCATTGTGTGTGCCAATGATGATGATTAATCATTCCGTCTGTTAGGTGGATGATAACTGGAGTGTGAAGGTGGCTGACTTTGGATTTGCCCGTATTAAAGAGGACAACACAACGATGACATGCTGTGGCACGCCCTGCTGGACAGGTACTCTCTCAAAGAAATACTATTAATCATAATCTGTGATCAATTGTCACAGTAGGCCAAGTGTTTAATTTTATTTTGTTTTGTTTTGTTACGCTGCTCAGCGCCAGAGATCATTCGTGGACAGAAGTACTCAGAGTCAGCAGATGTGTTCAGCTTTGGTATAATCATGTGGCAGGCCCTCACCCTCAAGAAGCCGTGGGCTGGGCGTAACTTCATGGGCGTGGCAACAGACATCCTGGAGGGCCAGCGCCCTCCCATCCCAACGGACACCCCAGCAGCATTCAGGACGCTTCTTGAACAATGTTGGCATGAACTGCCAAAGAAGCGGCCATCCATTGCAGATGTCTCTGCGGCCCTGGAGGCGATGCTGATGATGGAAGAAAGTCCTGAGGGCGAAGGAGACCCAGCAAGTGAGATGGTGTGATGGCCATCCAGCAGGCCAACCGTTGTTGTTTTTTTTTGGGGTTAATGTAGTAAGCACACATTGCACACCATTTACTTGTATAAATGTTAAATAACGATACTATGGACCAGGGAGAACAAGGATGAGAGTAGAGAAGAGAGCTGTTCTTTATATAATTGTGGACTTACGAAGTCATGTTCAAATTCTGGTTTTTGTATTAATATTCTTAAATCTTTTCTCAGTTTATCATTTCACACACTTGCCTTATTATTAGGCCTGCCATCAACAAACATGCTTGATGATTGCAAGGTATACACCAATGGAAAATAACATGTAAGTGTGCCTCACACTATCTGTGGTGTGTAGTGGTATGCACTGTCCATAGCATGAAGACTTATTCTTCATTCTGAGTGCATACAGGCCTTTTCCCGCCCTTTTTACAAGTTTGGATTGGTCGCAGGCCAGAGATTCAAATCCAAGCAGCCTGCACCAATCACAGCCTCGACGCTGTCAAATCACATGTGGTAATTGATATTGTTGGACCTCGGGCTAGAACACTACAATGTAAAATATATATATTGGTAATAATGGATTACTTGACCAAGTGGCCTGAAGTTGTGTCCTTAAATTTATGTACGTCAGAGCTCCACAGTGAAAACAACAATATAACCCCCCCCCTCTACTTAATTTGCCTCTGGAATTGAGGAAAAAAGCCCTTGCAAGGGTGATCACACTTTGTTTTTGCCCAGATAACGTGTTTCCACCCATTTCCAATGGCCTATTTTGTTATTGGTTGTTTTTTTTTTGATCAGATGCACCGTCGCTTTGTCCGAAATATTTCGGACGCGCATTTTTGTAATTATAATTAAAAACGAACTCTTGGATGTACGCCATTGGCCGCCGTTGTTCCTATTGTTCCGCAACCACCAATAGAACCCAACTTGTTATCTACCTATTGTTGTTGATCATTATTGGCACCCAATATTTGTGGATTGGAGGCCTCCTGGCAACAACACGGTGTGCCAATTTAAACCCACACTTCAAACTCTCTCTGCTCTGTCCAACTCCTCCTTTCTCTTCACTTCTCTCCCACTTGCTAATACTTTTGGCCACACTAGCCCTTTGTACGTACTTTAACCACTCTTACTCCGTCCTCTTCAAGTCTTTCTTTGAAGATTAATAAGGTAACATTTTGCTTTCAATAACAAAGTGGGAACAGTGGCAGGAACGATTACATTTGACGTTCCATTGTCCACCGCCATTCTTTACCCCCACAGCGACGCCTATGACCCCATCACCAATCTCGTAACAGTCACCAAGCCAGAAGAATCTTATTTTCAGGTGGTCTACTATCCATCATACTTGCACCTTGTGGACAACTCGACCTTCCAGATCAACTTCACCTTCTCCATTGCCAATGGTGGGCCAACCTATCCCGGCGCTGACGGCTTTGCGTTCGTACTCCACAACCTGGGATTCCAAGCCCACGGAGATGTTGGCAAAAACTTGGGAGTGCCAGTCGGCGCGCTGGGTGTGAGATTCTCCACTTATAATTACAAGTACATCAGCCTCACTGTGCCAGGCTCTGCAGATGTTATTTCTGACTATGTGCCTCAGCTCGATGTCAATGTCAACACTGCCATGGGCCCCTACAACTCAGCGATCTTGTACAACGATGGAACCTTCTCTGTTTACATCGAAGAGAAGCTGGCCTTTTCCCACTACTACGGCCCGCTTCCATCGTTTTTGCTTGGCTCTGACGTCGTCATGGGATTCACAGCCAGCACGGGGGCCAACTGGGCGACCACCAAGATTGGCACTTGGTCTCAGTCTGGCTTTGCAACCATGCTCATCCAGGACCAGTTCTATAATGTAACAGGAAACAGTGTGCTGAAGATTACCACGACAAGCGAGGGGCTGTTGGGCGGTTCAACCTCGGCTGGCATGGGACCCACTCTCCACGTTGTTATTGTGAACGGCACTGTCCCTGGCTTGCAGCTGACCCCTGCTGATGGCACATTCACCTACACTCCACCCAAGAACTTCGTGGGCTATGTCACCTTCGACTACTATGCCACAGACGACTCGACAGTCTCCAACGTGGCCACTGTGGAATTCATGGTCCTTGAGGCTCCTCCCTCAATGCCAAGCAGCGGTTCCACGCTGAGAAGCGCCGCATTTGACTTTGTTTCTTCTCTCTTTTCATAAATAATAATATTGCTATAGCACTTCGTTGTTTTTGTTTTTTTTTTTTAAAATTTGCCTTTTTCATTTTCATTTTTAAAAAAAAAAAGTCAACAACAAAAGAAACGGGGGGAAAGGGCGTTGTTATCCCTTGCACGTTGGAAGGAAAAAAAAGGTGTTTGTGGKGGGGGGGGGGAAGTTCCAGTCTATTTGGAGACCTCGTGCATGGCCTTGGCCAAATAGTCCACATTGCGAGAGGACACGCCAGCCATGCTGATGCGACCGTTCTTGGTCATGTAGATGTGAAACTCATTCGCCAGCCTGTCAACCTACACCGCACACACACACATACACACATAGAGAGACCCGAATGAGAGTTTGTGCGTGTGTGTATGCTGAGGCTGGGTAACGGGGGGGGGGGGCTAACCTGCTCTGGGGAGAGGCCAGAGAAGCAGAACATGCCAATCTGGTCGGTGATGTGTGACCAGTTCCTGGTGGAGCCAGCGTCCTTCAGACCTTTGACGAGAGCCTTGCGCATAGAGATGATTCTGTCAGCCATGCCCTTCACCTCCTGTCTCCATTGCGCTGTCAACTCGGGATTGCTACAACGCAA
>MRZZ01000236.1:0-17232 GCA_002025285.1 Acanthamoeba comandoni | reverse complement strand
CCAATCTTGATGAAATGTAGCACAACGAGAAGAGCTTGGAAGGCATGATTAAGGCTTTGCTTTTTGGAAAGCACACTACTACACTCACAGCACCCACAGACTGAGTTGCAGCACTCAGGTTTTGAAGAAAAACTGAGGTTGGAAAAAAGAGTGAAATATCATTTCTTTATTAATCTTTATTTCTTGCACAACTCAACATGTTGTGTGGTCCTCTATTGTAAACTTGGGGAGGTACCGAAATTGAATCCATCTTTCTGGATATTTTCTTATCTCTGTGTAATGGGCAAATATACAACCATCGATCCAGAGAAGAATCAAATAAAATCAAAGCTTGTGGTTGAGCAACAACCATTTGCAATGACAAGTAAAGCTATTCTTCATGTATTGGTACCATTTAGGATACCACCTCTCCACAAACAATGAGTAGAGGGCCTACCACACGATCCAGTGTGTTGTGGTTGCACTAGGCTTGCCATGAATCCCACCGTCAAGGCTCAGCTTGTCTTCATCGTAAGGGACATTCGATAAAAGTCTCTCCACTGCTCCACAACTTCATGCTGATCTTATGTGGCGTGGTTTCCTTGTTTGTTTCTTGTCCATACAGGATCTGTGATGAACAACAGCATGTAAGTTGTTTGAATGAAAATGATGAAGGCAGGTTGCAAGAACAAACCTGTGGTGAAGAAGAAATTAAAGGCAGCCTCAAACAGTTAGCCAAATTGTAAAGGTACTAGCCATCGAAAAAGAGAGTGTATGAATGTCACCCTTTATATTCGATCAAATACACCCCATTTAAAAAATCTTACCAATTGCTGTTTGTCCATAAGAGAGCGAAGTGATGTTAAAAGGAGGGCAAGTGCTTGTTAACTTTAGTACATTGACAATGTATTAAAAGCTGTTCAACATATTTTCAGAGAAAGCTTACATTGTCTTTGTTTTGGCAGAGAATTTACATAAGAGTTCAGGAATTATAAATTAAGAGTCTTCAATTTTAAGACTTCATCACTTTAGCGGCACATTTGTGCTGAGTAAAGATTTTTTATATTTTACTGAAGCCCCCTCGAAGCTTTCTTGAAGCTATCTTAGCTGGTTCAGAAATAAATAGACAATTATGTAAATCCATTGATTTGTTTTTTTACTCTTTGTTTCTTTTTTCTTTCTTTTTTACATTCATACATACATTGACAACAACTCTCTGTCTACAGGAGCCTCCGTCCCTCTCTCTCATACATGCCCGTTGGTTGGGCGCCCCCTTATCACGACCCGTCCTTGGCGCCAAAGTGAATGATGAGAGTAGAGATGTTATCCATGCTGCCTGCGAGATAGGCCCTATCACGCAAGGCAGTAGCAGAGGACTCAGGGTTGCGATGTGAGAGCACAAAGTCGACCGCCGCCTGGTCAGACATGGTGTCCCACACGCCATCGCACGCCATGACGATGAAGTCCACGTCTTCCGTGAGAGGGATCCTGTTGATCTCTGGTTTGTGGGTGACATAGGGCCGCGCGCATACGTCCCCAAGAGACCTCGAAACTGCAAGGTCGCCCATAACACGTCCTGCTCGCGTATGTGTAAAAGAAAAAGTTTTGTTTTTTTAAAAAAAAATGAGCATACAGGAAAGAAGAAAAAACACAATTGTGGGTCATGTGGTGTTGTTCAGAATGATTGTAGCTGGTGGGCTTTGGTCAGACCTTTCTCAGTGACAAAGCCTCCCAGTTCTTGTATTCTTTCCCTTTCTTCGCTTAGCCGGCCCGTATGATCTTTCGACACACGTGTTGCCACAGATTTCTTGCTGTTTAGGGGAAAATAGGTGAGCTGTATGCAACTGTAGGAATGGATGGTGCAACAGTAAGGATAGGTTCGAGCTGTAATACCTGCATAAAACTGCACGTGAATCTCCTGCATTTGCCACCCAGAGTACTCCAGGCTGCACCAGAACTACCAAAGCTGTACATCCCGCCTAAACACAAAGGCATGTTAACAAGATGACAGCATTGTAACACACTCAGGGTACCAAGTCCAAGGGATTGGGAAAAGTTGTTGAAGTACAGTACCTCCGTTTGTGAATCCAATATTATTTGTTCTAGCCTTTCAAAAGTAGAATAGAGAGCTTGGTCTGTATCTTTATATTTATTTAGCATCGCTTCTAAGACTTTGCCTACATTGATAGCTGCAATTTCGGCCGCTTCGCTGCCTCTGTGTCCATCAAAAATTGCATATAGCTGTTCCATTGGGCTCCCTGCTTGGCGAAAGAACAGAGCGGGGAGATATGCCTCACTTTAGCATCGCGTGCCAAATAAATAAAATGGCTTGAACAAGCAAATAAGGGAGTAAACCTCGATAGGATTTGTTGATATAAAGAGTGTCTTCCATAGTAGGGCGCAGACCGCGCATTTCTGCCCAATTCACACACGTCACAATTCTGTCTTGGTGACCGTTATTCTCGACATCTGTCTCCCCTTCCTTAGCCTTCTCTTGCATTGATCCTGCATTTAATGAATAATCTGAGTACAAGGAATGTCATGGACGACAGGGGAAAAGTCTTACCAGCAATATTTTTACATTCTTTCTCAGTAATAGCAATTAAGGGCTCTGCCAATTCATACAGTGCACTATTGCCTTCGCAGCTCATCCAAGCAAGGCTGCCGCCACCGTTAGCACCAACAATTAGTCCAGCCAGTTCTTTAGGAAGCCTCGTTATCTTGCAGTGACACAGCTTCAGATGCTTCAAGGCAGTTAGCCTTGCAAATTCACTGGGAAGTGTCACTAGATCATTACTGGAAAGATCAAGCTCTCTTAAGTTCTCCAGTGAACCCAGCGAAGGTGAGCATGAGATCAAACTATTGTGTGATAGCTCTAGCTCAGTAATTTTTCCACAATAACAAATCTCGTCTGGCAGCGACACTAACTTATTCTGCGCCAAATCCAAAATTTCAAGGTTTGTGACCTTCCCGATATCGGGGGGCAACTGCTCTAATTCATTTGCAGCTATATAAAGTTCTTTCAGCCAATGCATGTCGAAAAGTACGCTTGGTAAGAACTTCATCTTGTTGCCAGAGAGTGATAACACTGTTAAATATATGAGATGATTCAATGTTGAGGGCAAGGTCGATAATTCATTGTATCCCAGGAATAATCGCTCTAGCCTGGTCAGCTGACCAATTGACTCAGGAAGCTCAGTGGTACAGTTGCCTGCAATACTCAAGCGTGCCAGCCCTGCAACGAGTATTTAAAAAGATAGAAAGAGATGATGAGATACTAAATTGAGCTGAATGATTATGTGCAAGAACGCGAAGGATAAGGATAAGGAGGTGAAGGGAAGGAAAGGAAAGGTAATAATATCAGTGAAGAGAAGTGCAAAATCCATGAAGGGCATGAACCGGTGAGCTGAAACAATTCATGAGGGAGACTGCTAATTTTGTTCATTCCCAAATCAAGGTGTCGCAATCTGGACAGCTTTCCTATTGATGGACATATCTCCCTGATTCTATTGCTTCTGATGTCAAGCTGGTTCAATTTCTCAAGGCCTCCCAACTCTGCAGGCAACTCTAGCAATAAATTGTCGGGCGCTTCCAATTCAATCAAGTTGCACAATTCTCCAACTTCATTGGGTAAAAAAGCGAGCTGATTGCTGTTAAGAAACAACTTGGAGAGCCTTGTCAACTTTCCTATGCCAGAGGGCAACGTTTCCAAACAATTGTAAGCTAAGTCTAAAATGGAGAGATTGGACAGCTGTGAGATTTCTTCTGGAAGTTCTTTGAGCTTGTTGGATCGAAGTATCAGCTCACTGAGGCATAACAAGCACCCTATCTCTGGAGGAAGAGTGGTTAACCTATTTTCTGTTAAAGTGAGCAGGCTTAGGTTTTTAAGGCCAGAGATGACAGGCGGAAGGCTGGTGATTTCGTTGTTGCAAAGATATAACAGGCGCAGCTGAGTGAGACGTCCAATCTCATTTGCCACAGCGGTGAGCTTGTTGAACCGCAGATCCAACCTTCCGTGTGCAAGAAATGCAGCAGATTGGGGGGGGGGGGGGGGTATTAGAACGTTGTTGGGGGTATTAAAGCAAGTAAGGAATCCAACCTTTCAAGGTCCACGAGCTCGCCTATTTGGGCTCCCATTTGATTCAGCCGGTTACTGTTGGCATTGAGGCGCTTCAAATTGGTTAAATGGGCGAGCATGAGTGGCAAGGAGGTCAAATGGTTGGTAGCGACATCCATCTCCACCAGTTCAGTGCAAAGCCCCAACTCTTCGGGTAGCTTCTTCAACTGATTGACATAGAGAATGAGCTTCTTGAGATTGGAGCACCATCCTATCTCTCGCGGCAACACTGCCAAACGGTTCATGAAGATGCTCAGTTCTTCCAGTAGGGGAATGTTCTCGAACATGTTTTCAGGAAGGTGGGTGATTTGGTTGTTGCCGAGCTCGAGGCGAACCAAAAGCTTCAGTTGACATATCTCTGGTGGTAATTGAGAAATACTGTTCTTGACAACTGAAAGGCGCTGGAGCTTGACTAATCTGTTAATGTTGGGAGGCAGCTTTTCAAACCGGTTGTAATTGGCGTTCAAGTAAGTGACATTTTTTAAGCAGCCAAATTTGAAGTTGGCAATGTGGGCGTTGGAGTATTGACGGGAGGAAATGTCCAGCTTGTCCTTGGTTTTCATCTCATTTTCGAACTTTTTCTTCGTGGCGGGGGTGTTCCCCATGGGTGATCAATCGATCGATCGGAGGAGGGGCCCCTCTCTCCGTTGTCTCTTCTTCACAGGACACCCTTTCCTGATCTGCTTGCAAGCTTTCGTTCTTGATCTATCTATCTCTGAAGTCGGCACACAAAGTTGCTGTCTATTTTTTCACCCCTTTTAACACCTCCCGTTTGATTTCTGTATGGATACATTTTTTCAGATTTTCAATTAATCACTGGTCCGGATATTTAATGTTGAATTCAAATCAATCGGAAGATAGGGTATCGTACTTCCAATCAATCGCATTTCACTCGATTTTCTCTGGTTAAAAGGCCGTTGAGAACGCCCAGCATTACTGCATAAAAATTGTACAAATTCTAAAATAAAATTGTACAATTATATTTTCAAATTCCACAAAGCGGACCGGCTGTGGGGATTTATCCAAACAAACGCTTACCTCCGCAAGAAAAATAAAACGAATTATATTTTTAATTTTAATAAAAAATAAAAAGTAAATAATTTAACATTGGTACAGTTTTAATAAATTGATATTAAAACATGCAAACAGGTCCACCCCAGTGCAAAGCTGCAACAACAATTCCCAGTTCTGGACAGGCAGACTCTGTGAGATGCTGCTGTTCCCAGTTCTGGGGAGAGATGCTGCGATAGCGCTGGAATCTCACACATCAACGTTCAGCTCGGAGCAAATCTTGGCAGTGAACATAATCAGCTTGGTGGCAAGCGGGCTGTCCTTTATTGGCACAACATGTATCATATCTTCTTATCTCTTTGTACCATATCTAAGAACACCATTCAGAAGGCTCATCATGTACTTGGCGATCACCGACCTGGCCTCATCGATATTGTGGTTACTATCTGTGATTGTTGACAGACTCGATGTCCTCAACGACGACTACAGTCTCGTCTGCTCCATCCTTGGACCACTTCAAGTTTACTTTTATTTAGCAAGCTTTGTATGGACTGCAATCATAGGTCCCCCCCCCCCAAATCTCACTGGGCGATACGAGGTTTCTCTGCCTGCTATTGTCATACTCATCTTTCTTCTCTCTCTGCTTGTGTAATCGCAGCGACAGAGACTTTGCGACGATTTAGGGGCACGACTGTGGGCCCATTTGGAGAGATAATCGTGCCCACACTCTCACGATCGCCCATGCGCGAGATCGGCTACCACGCCATCGCTTGGCTCCTGCCGGCCCCAATAATCGTGTACCCAACGGTCAAGCACCACTTTGGGGAAAACATTATGCAGTGCGTACTCTTTCTCTCACTCCTCCCCCCTTCTTTCTTCATGCATGAATCACACCACTTGGGAGGAACCATATTCCAAAGTGTATGTCACTCACACTTGCTGAATGTCAATGGTCCCTTTCCACTTTCTTCTTTCATGTGCAGCTGCTGGTTCCAAAGCAACAATGAACCTTTCAATTACGTCTTCATGGGCGCTGTATTGCTGACCCTGCTGTACTGCCTTGTTGTCTATGCCTACACAATGTTGATCTACCGGTCCAAACTGGGTTAGTGCCAAATCCTCCAACAAGGCCAGCCACACACACACATGTGGAATTCCCAACATCTAATTCCGCTCTCTCTCTCTTCAGGCGCAAATGGTATGGAAACAGAAACGGAGAGACTCAAAGAGAGGAAGATACGAATGCGGTTGGTTGCGTACCTGTTGGTGTTCCTTGCCTGTTGGCTTCTGGTGCCTGCTGTAGATGTATGTGCCGCCTTCGAAGTCGGCAAACCGATGTGGTATTTCCTGCTCTTCGCCTATCTCAGCTTCTCTCTGCCCATCATCGGCTTCTTCAATTCCCTCATCTATGGAAGCCACAAGCATATCCTCAAAGTCGCCACGGGATTGCTGAAGAGATACAAATGCTGTATTTGGAAACGCAACGATGCGAGCAGTGACTACTATAATGGTATCAATGAGAATGGGGCCATCCTTAACCCTGATTCAGTTAGCCACTATTTTTGAAAAAACCTATGTATAGAGCTAAAGTTGAAGGAAAGAAGACACGAATATATTGTGTGTGCGATTGTGTTTTTGATTGCAATCACCATAGGGTACCAGACAATGCAATGGCGCGTTTTTGTTGTTGATAGGGAGAATGAATTGAGTTGTGACTAAACTTGTTCTAGTTCGACAAGCACGCCGTTTAGGTCCTTAGGATGGAGAAAGACTACTGGCTTGCCATGAGCACCGATCTTGGGCTTGGGATCAATCACTGTTACATTTTTCTCCTTAAGGACATCTAATGCCTTGTGAATGTCGTCCACCTAAATTGTTGTTGTTGGTTGTGTGTGTGTGTTGGTACCAAGGATCAGAGGCAGAGAACAAGAAGAGAAAGCAAGCGAAAGAAGCCAATGCCCTACCTCTAGACAGAGGAAGCGAAAGAAGCCGGTGCCCTACCTCTAGACAGATGTGATGGATGCCGCCTTTCTGGTTCTTCTTCAGAAAGTTGGCAATGGGAGAGTTCTCACCGAGAGGGTGCAATAGTTCTATCTTGGTATTTCCCAGAGCCACAAACACCGTGGTGACACCATGATCAGACAAATGCTGGTGAGCCACACACAACCAAGAAAAAAAATCAGCATTAGAATTATTAATCATGTTAAGTACATGTATGCTCTCTCTCTCTCTCAAGCACATATTGACATATGCGAACCCGTGTTCTCATTCTCTCTGGTCCTTTCTCGCAAAACACAGAGGATGAGCACTACGTGCCAATGGCTCACTGACTTGAGCGCCCAGCACATCTCTGTACAGACTCGTTGCTTGGCCCAGGTCAGGCACAGCAATTGCCACATGATTAAGCTTGCCCACCTGCAGGCCACTCAAGGACTTTCCAAGAGAATCAGTACAAAAAAAAAAAGAAAGAAAAAAAAACAATACCGAATCTGAAAAAAAGAAGTTGAATTCGAAATACCTTGATTGTTGTATCTGCGGAGAAGTGTCTCTTGGTTGTGATAGCGGAAAACAGCGGCTTATTAAGACTCTAAAAAAATGCCATGTGTTTGTGTGAGAGTCTGCTGGCCAGCAACGAATGCCAGTTGTTTGTTGTTGTTTTGAGGGGGGGGAAGCATACAACTGCCGCAACAGGGCGGGACAAGGCAGATTGCCTGACAAGCAAATGAGAAAGGCTTCTCATCATGACGGAAGATTGGATTTCTGGAGGATAGTGAAGAGAGGAAAACAGAATTGAAAAAAATCCAAACAAAATACAAAAAAAAAGAAATGAATATTAATATTGCGCAAAGTGGGATTCGAACCCACGCAGCTAATGATGAATTAAGGCCAATAGAAAAACTGGAAGGAGGGGCTTTTTTTTTTTTTAAAAAAAAAAACAAATGCTCCAAAGCAGCAGTTGAGGAAGGTCCAAGTAGAAACTGAGAGGTCACACTACGACTGCGAACTTTAAAAAAAAAGTTGCAACTGCATCTGCAACTAACCACCAAAAAAGCAGGCAGTCGCAGTATGGTTGCGGTCGCATTTGGGTTGCAGTCACATTTTGGTCGCATTTGGAATCACAGTTCTACTTGACCTTCCTCAGTTTGTCATCAAGAAAAGAGGAGAAGTGCACATGATCATAGACATTGATGTGACACAAAAAAGAGTGATAGAGAGGTCCCAAAAAGTGTTGTGCGAAGTGGGATTTGAACCCACGCATCCGAAGATACCAGTGCCTTAAACTGGCGCCTTAGACCGCTCGGCCATCCGCACTGCCCGCTTAGCTCAAAACTATTATATGAATCAGAAAGAACCTTGTTTTAAAAAGCTCAACTTCTTTGTGCATTTAATGTGCGGTAGTTTTCCATTTAATATCTTAATTTTTTGTTTAAAAAATTTATTTATTTTAATTTTATTTTAATTTTCATACTTTATCACTGACAATATATCCCGTTTTCATTGGGTCGGGCAATATTATTGATTCCTGGAATATGGGAACGAAATTTTCCGTTTGATTTTTATTGGCGGATTTTTAATAAATATATTACTTCCTCCCCCCTCAGAAACTCCCTCGCACTTCCCACAGCCTCACTTTTTCTTCTTCAGAGCCAAGTGCTTTTCCTGTGGCTGGCTGGTGCAGATGGATTCTCCCAAAGCCCACAAGGACGATGCTGACCTGGCCTTTGTTGGTGCATCCTTCACTGGAAATGAAGTGAGCAGCAGGGAAAGGAAGAAGAAGACTAAGAGAAGGAAGAGGAAGAAGGGTGTGCCATCAGGCGAAGAGGTCAGCAACATTGATGCTGCTGGCAAGGAAGACGACCAAGAGAAAGGCAAGAACGTGGCCACAAAGGATGAGCAAGTACAGTGCGACGTTGTTGCTGAAAGTATCTTTGGTTTGTCTGAAGATGAGCAGCTGCAAAAGCAACACACTGATCCAAAGAAAGAGAAAAGCGAAGGGCGAGAGGCAAAAATAAAAGGAAAGGAAATGGCTGTTGAAGAGGAGCAAGAGGACGAGGACGAGGCACGGGAGGCAGAATCGGCATTGCAGAAGAGTCAGCGCCTTATCTATTTTTCAAAGTCAAACAGGTACTCTGTTGGAGATCTCACAGTAAGGATCATCAAAACAGGCAAGCTGCAGTTCAGAAGAGTGAAAAAGAAACTTCAGCTGGAAAGCGTATGCACCCCCCCCCCCCTCCCAAAACAACAAAAGCAAAAACAAAACCTCTTTTTGAAACGTGCTGTTGTCGTGAATGTGGATTGCACATGCTCTCTCTCTCTCTCTCTCTGTGTGCATGTGATGGCAAGAGGAGAGACAGCAGAAGAGAGAATGAGAGTAAAGAACTTTGTGAGAGAGCAGACTAGAGCTGAGATGACCACTGTGGTGGGGATTGTGGCGGCTTGGCACAGGTGTCAGTGGCACTTACGCCTACCCATATCTGGGTGAAGAGCCCTTCGCGCAGTGACTTCGTTCCTCTCATCGAGCTGACCCACATCTATGATGTCTATCTTACAGGTAACTTAGACGATGTTCTTCGTCTCTGTTCATTCATTCATTTCGTTCTAATCAATATCTGCTCCACATCTAAAGACCATGAAGACACCGACCAAAGCAAAGAAGTTGACCAAGCTTCCCCAGAAAGAGAAATAGAAATAAAAGAAAAACACAAAGAATCAACTAAAGAGGACAGTGAACATCAACAAGATGAAGATGCAAACAAAGAGCTCATGAATAGCCCAACATCCCCAGAACAAAAGCAAGCTGGCGAAGAAGATAGACCAAAGGGCCACAAAAGGTCTTCTTCTACAGTCATATTGGCAGCTGCAAGCACATTGAGATGGGGAAATCTCTTAAAGATAGCCCCATTTCCAAGTTTCTCCACGTCACTGCATTCTCCATCGGTTCTAGCCTTGCCTCTTCCTCAGTTTCATTTCATCATAGAGGTCAAAAGAAAGGAATTCACCACTGAGAGGATGAAATTCGAGCTTGCCACAACCAGTAAAAAAGATGCTGAAAAATGGGTTATTGCCATTCAAGAAGCCCTAATCAACGCCAAGCAGTCCAGGATGGTATGCGTTATGAAGAGATGATGGTAGAAGGCTTATTTATTCAATTGTCTCTTACATTACTGCTTTTACTTTTATTCTTTTGCAGAAGGTAATTTCTAGCATAGTATCAGACAAACAAAACAGTTCCGAATCTATTGAAGAAGTATTGCAAAAGACCTCGCTTGGTGGCTTATTTGCTACATTGCCTGGAGAAACAAAGAAGCAAAAAGAGAAGAGGTAATACATTAAAGAAAACCTTAGTTCAGAACAATGAAATATATTGACTTTGTCATATCGCTAGATTGCTCAAAGAACAGAAAGAGGAACTAAAAGAAAGGATAGAGCTTGGCAAAACGGAATCCCAACTATCTTTCTTAGAGCTCATCACATCCAAAGGCTATCCTGCAGAAGTACACAAAGTTGTAACAGATGATGGTTACATATTGACACTCCATAGAATCTCGCATTCACGCAACCAAAACCGCTTCACTCCCAGGTAGAGCCCCTTTTATATGCCCTCTCCTCTTCACTTTTCAACTATAATAATTGACTTTCATTTAATTTACAGACCTGCTGTATTTCTCATGCATGGCTTGTTAGACTGTTCTATAACCTGGATGGTCCATGACTGTTTAAAATCGTTGGCATTTATATTTGCTGACAATGGGTACAGCTTGAACTCAATTGATATAATCTGCACAGCATATTGATCATTACTTTCATGATGCTAATTGCATCCACCATTAGGTTTGATGTGTGGATGGGCAATTCTCGTGGTAACCGCTTCAGCAGAGAACATAATAGCCTACCAGTCAATAAGGATGCTTATTGGCAGTATGTTATCCTGGTTGTTTTCTTCAAGCATTCCCCTAAAGGAATATTCAATGTTACTTTTGTCTATTAGATTTAATAGAGACATGCTTGTAGAAGATATTCGATCCTCCATTCAGTATATCCTAGGCGTAACAGGAAGACCTCACTTAACCTATGTTGGACATTCTCAGGGAACAAACATCTGCTTTGCTTTACTGACATCTTATCCTGAGATGAAAAGAAAGATCAACTTGTTTATGGGTAATTTAGCTACCAAATTAGAAAACAGAAACATCACTTTTCTTTAGAGCATGTTTTATTACCCTCAGCTCTGACTTCGTTGTTTCTAGCTTTAGCGCCAGCTGTTTACGTGAAGCATCAGAGATCTAAGATGATGACCTATTTGGCCAACATGCAAACAGACAAAATATTCCAAATGTTGGGCATTCGTGCCTTCCTCGCCACTGGCTTAGGATTTGTAAACAGTCTTGCTCCAGGTGCGTGCCTATCTCTTTCCTTCCCCTACTACGCACCACTGATTCATGTGTGCTGTGCGTATATGTGTAGGCCTAATATTGAATAGCCCAAAGGCCAGTAGGCTAATAGCTCGACTTATATTTGATGCGCTGTGCGGCTGGAACCCAGACAATAACTTCTCTCTTGATAGATTGCCAATCATAGCAGCTCATTCACCTGGCGGCACCTCAGTCATGGTCATGGCACACTGGTGAGTAGTAGCTCTTCACTCTATGTCTTTCATTTCAAACTAATGCAAATCACGAACAGGGCGCAGGCTATCCGGTCTGGCAAATTCTGTAAATATAACTATGGAGCTAAGAAGAACACGGAAGTCTATGGCCAGGAACAGCCGCCTATCTACGACCTGGCAAACCTGGCAGGCAGCCGAATAGCAGTATTTTATGGTGGAGAGGACAAACTGACATGCAAACAGGACGTTGAGAGACTTCTCTCAGAGATCCCGACCGAGGCTCTTGTGTACACTCAATATGAAGAAGAGTACGCACATCTTGACTTTGTATGGGGAGACGATGCTTACATCAGGTACAGAATACGCAGCACAACAACCACACCCTCAAATGAAAGCCCTACGTCTAACAAATACATCTGTATAGGATATACCCAAATATGCTTAAGTTAGCTAAGGTGTACACTGACCTTGCCAACCATGAGCTCGAAGTTGAACCAGAACTTGAAAGACAAGCCACTTCGGCTTCAGAAAAGGGAAATGTTCAGAAGGAAATTGTGATACAAGTGGAAAAAGGCGATCAGTCAGACGATGATTTGACACAAACGGACAAGGAAAGAGAAGAAGATGAAATGTCTTCAATCAGTCCTTCTTCAAGCGGTTCAAACCTGTTCGAGGATGACCTTTTAAAAGCGTTCCCAGACCTGAAAGACGTCATGGATAGTCCCGGGACGAAGAAGAAAAAGAAAAAGGGAAAGGGAAAGAAGAWCCCACGCATACTTGCCAGGTCCACTGGAGACCTTGTCACGGAGGGTATCAGAACCAGCAACCAAAGCAATTCCCCACTAATGCCCCCACACGATGTGAGCAACGGCTAACATTGTTGCTTGGGCATGTCACCATCATCACTGCTGGTGACTTTCTTGTAGCAGCGACATCAGAGCTATCTCTAAGATAGCTCTGGAGGAAGGAACTTTTGTAAACTCAAAGCTTAATTTATGAATAATTTATGAAAACAACAAAACGAACTTAATATTCTTTTGCATCATCTTGCTTTGCTGCACGTGTTCGTAGTCAAAAAGATGGCAATGAGCAGCTCAACATTTTTTACAAGAAGGCTCAGAAAGCCTTCTCTCTTCAGGCCATAGTTTTCCACACACACACGTATGCTCGGGTGATCAAGATGACAGTATGTGTCTTTTTTTGTCTATCAATACAAGGTTACATTTAAATTTTAAGTTAAATAATAAGAAGAAGAGTGCCTTTAGTTGGCACGTGTGTGTATGTGTTCATGTGAAGCCAACAGGAAAGGTTCCCTTGAAGTCTTCTTGATGGTGTCGATCTGTCTTTACTACACTGTACTGACAATAGTCACTCGCTGAAATATTCAACAAGCTGCCATGTCCTCTGTTTGCTGGTAGAGGGCCCGCAGCAGTGCCAGTGTTGTTGTAGTCGACCTCTGAGGCATCAAAACTTGGCCTGCTGTTGCTGTTCCCAATGCCATGGCCATCTTTGCCTCCGTCCTCGGTCGAGCTTTCTGTGTCCGCCTCTTCACTCTCTTCATCTTCTTCATCCCCCTGGCTGCCACTATTGCCTTCGTCGTCGTCTTCTTCTTCTTCTTTCCATTTAGCCCTTCTGTTTAATTTAAGTTTTGTTCTCCTGCGTTTGGACTTGAGCTCACTGTGGTAATCTGTGAGCCTGGCATGGATGTCCTTGAACCTTGGCCTGCATAGAGAGGAAAAGAGAGACGAATAAGAACAGGAATTTTAAACTTAACCATATCACAGAAGGGTATATCAGCTGGTCATCAAGACATTCATGCATTCACAAAATAATATACCTTTGTTCTGGATCGTAGCTCCAGCACTGAAGCATAATATCTGTAATCACCTGAAAAACGGATGATTTGTGAGCTAATGGCAGATGAACAGTATCACGGAAATCACACAATTCTTGAGAACTGGAGGGGGGGAATAGAAAGAGCAGAGTCATTACTAGGATTCATACCTCATCTACATGGGAAGGCACTTGTAGGGTTTGCCCCTCTTTGCTTACTTTGATGGCTACGTTGAGCACATCGTCGTATTCCCACGGCATCTTGCCGGTTACCATTTCATAGAGCAGAACCCCAAACGACCACGCATCAGACGCTTCAGAGTATACTTTGTTCATGATCGCCTCTTGAATAACGAAATTAGGTGTGAGAGTTAAGAATCACCAAACACATACCAAAGATAGATATAACAACAGTGGTCTGAATTGTATGGAGTGCCACAGATGTGCATGGAGAAATGAGGGGGAACAGCATGTGTTACCTGGTGCCATCCATTTAACAGGGCCCACGGAACTGATTGTGGTAGAACTGAGGCCAGATTTGACTCTACTCAGTCCAAAATCTATGATCATAGATTTATACTTGGATTTGTGTGATCTAGCTACCAGTACATTGCGCGCCGCGATGTCTTTTGTCACAAAAGACTTTAGCAACATGTATTAAACACTGTTATTCTGAGGGTATGAGAATTTACCTCTGTGTATCACATTCTCTTGATGAAGATGCATTACTCCCAGCGCTACATCTGCTGCCAATTTAACTATCAAATGCAAAGGCACACATTCATTGATTTCGGCTTCTGTCGGGTGACTTTTTCCTTCCCTTTTGAACCTCTTTTTGAGCTGCTTGAGTCGATATTTTTCCAAAAAGCAATTCAGAGAGCCCAATTTCTGATATTCAGTTACAAGCCACATGTAATTTCCTGTAGTTACAGCTCCAAAGAACGGAACCTAACCAATAAAAAAGAGAGGAACTATTAGCAACATGTAAGCACTATTCCTGTTTAAAGGAATATATACGTACAATGTTTGGGTGGTGTCCTAATTTCCTGATAAATAAAAGTAATATTAGGTTAGTATCATCGCATGTGCGCAGATAGGATGGAATGAATTTTGAGAAAGGGAATTGAGATGGTGGAATGGCTTACTGCATTAGGGCAGCCTCCTTTCTGAATTGATGGAGCGAGGCCTGATCCGTGATGGGCACATTCACCTGTGATTATGATAATGCCACAAGAGCAGCGCAGTGATAAGAAACAGATCTGTCTTTGGGAACAAAGAAACAAGCAAGCGCATAGTGCAAATGCAAATGCAGAGATGTGATCGCTGTGTTTGCAAAGTCACTGAATCAACAGCGATGGCACTCTTTTTGTCCACATGAATCTCTCTTTCTTCTCTTCACATCTCTCTTCTCTATTTGATTAACATTCCCTCTCTGTTCCTTGCTCTCATCGTGTGACTTATTGTACAGCCAAATATTCCCCCCCCCCAAAAAAAAGTSYAGGTCCCATGCCAAAGAATGAATGAATCACAATACCTGTTTGACAGCACATTCAACACCTCTCCAGCGCCCCTTGTACACGACAGAAAATGCGCCTGTGGTCGATCAATTAGAGTTGGAGCTGTGTTGCATTCTGAAAAAAATGGGGGGGGGGGGCGAATTAATATAATTATTCACCATATGAAAGTGGCTCAGGCTCGAGCTCGATCTCTTCTCTGCAGAGCTCTCTGTAGGTATATTCTCCATCCTCCATCGTTCGATTTGGGAAAGAAGGCTTATGGCGCTCTCTGATTTGACTCTCTTCCTGTTGCTGCTGCTGTTCTTCCTTCTCTTGATCTTCTTTTTCATCTTCTTCATCATCATCTTCACTTGATGCCTCGCCTTCGCTAACCAATTCTTCACTCCAGTCTTCTGACATGTCTGATTTATCACTGTCGCCTGATGGTGAGTCTTCTCTTCCACTCTTCATTCGGCTGAACCACCATATCAAAAAGATGGGCGCGAAAACAACAATTGTGAGAATAAGCTGCAAGGACGGATTGATATGCCACGTGATACCAAAGATCTTGCTGCCTGCCCTCAGAAGCAACAAACCAACAGTGATCAGAGCAGCCTCGAGAACACCTGAGGCCTTTCTCATTGCACGATCACAAACGAATTTCAAACAAACAAGAAACAATTGTTTGGGCTGTCGATGAATGAATGTGTCCCCCCCCGTCGCAACAACCCTTTATCGGGCACAGGAGAACCCAACAATCCCCGAAGGGGGGGGGAGCTGCATTTGTTCACGGGAATGCCGAATGAAACACACACAACATGCAAGCAACCTTTTATCTGCATCTCTGGAAGTGGGCAGACCCATTCCACACACCACACTACTTTGATATGAAAAAATTCCAGTGTCAAAGTCAATCCACTTTTTGTACCGATTCGATTAATTGATCGAGATCATGCTTGTAGAGGGGCCTGTTGAACTTGCCCTCAGCGTCGAACCACCTGCCAATGGAATGTGTGACGCTCTTTTCGTTGTCGTTTGATCCTCCTCTCAAATTAACGTGAATGGTGAAGTTCTCGTCGTATTTGAGGAAAATGGTGCTCAGGTCAAAGGCCTTGTGCTTTCTCTTGCCAACAGTGCTGTCTAATGTGGAAATGATAATGTTCTTTTCCTTCAAGTAGGCGAGGGCTTGCAAGATAATGCTAATGATAAAGTACGAAATGACGCACAGCTTGAGAATGGGAATATTCTCTGGGAAGGGGGCGGGGTAGAAGTGGGAAAGGGCAGCCAGCGCGCAAGAAATCAGACCCAGAATCAGCTTCCAATTTGTCAAGGTGTTATCCTCCACATAGCCCTTCTCGAGCACATGTTCCATAGCTACGTCATCGAGCAGTTGCTTGACTGCATTTTGATCATAGATGTTGATTTTCGCGGCTTTGTCTGACATTTTGGCCTTTTGCACATCTAATCTGGCTGTGGAGGGGGGGGATGGTGATGTGGTTGCAAAGGGGACAAAGTTTCGATGATTTGATTTTCATTCGCTGAAACGGTTGTCTCCTTATAATGAAAAAATATTATTTTTATTTTATTTTTATTTTTTACAGGAAAAGAACATTTTGATTTTTCCTTCGTTTTTATTTTTGATTTTCATTCGAAGAAATTATTTCAATTCACCAATAAAATTGAACAGCCGAAATTAATGACCTATTTAAAAATTGAACCAGTATCCCAGATGAGTGGCCAGTTCAAAATTTAATACTTAATAAAGTTTTTCAATTCAAATGATGCTGGTTTACACAGGAAACACACCTGAAGTGTGTCAGTATTAGGTTTGGAACAAACAAGCAGCGGCAGGTTGAAGGTTTTTTCCATCCTTGTGTGAGTGTGTTTGGGCCGGCACAGTCTCCTACCAGCTAGCTGAAAAGGGCTTGAAACAATTGTATCTTTTTGCAATGGCCACAACAGCTTCTTTTTGTGTGGTACAGATGGCCGCAGGAGGCCATCAGAATCAAAAACACAACGCAATCCTTACTGGTACACTTCTTCCAACAATCATTTCCCCTTGAGGGCAATTTATTATTGTCTTTCATGAAAGAAAGGCCTTGATCTCATTAAAATCATTTCCGTGGCAGCTCAAGGACAGATGCTCACTTGGGGCAAGTATGTAATCGCCTCTCTCTCTACAAAAAAAA
>MRZZ01000234.1:0-12272 GCA_002025285.1 Acanthamoeba comandoni | reverse complement strand
CTCTTCTTGTGTCCATTCTCGTGCCACTCCGTGCGAATGCCAGCTTGTAGGCCTTTCTCGCAGTAGTGGGTCACCAGCTTTAGCTGTCCCTCGGGAAACCAGCGTTTGTGCTCCATCTGGATTTTTCCTCTCACGTAAAAGGCTTGCGCTTCTATCTGGCCATTCCGAAACCACTGTCTGTGTTCTCCATGCAAGAGCCCTCTTTCATCAAAGAAGGCATGCCATTTGAGCATGCCGCTCTTTCGCCAATGCTTACATTCGCTGAGAGGAGAGCGATCTTTGCCTTGGGTCTGCCTGAGGTGTATCCTCAAAGTTCCACAGGGGCGCCATTCCTTGAACTCCTTAAAGTACTTCCATTGCTTTGGACGGCCCAAGTGCTTCTGTATGAGCTCTATTATCTCTTCCCCAAGGCTGTTGTTATACCTTTCCAAGAGGCCTTGGTTCAGGTGCTTTGCCACAACCGCAGCCGCAAGCTCCTTCAGCTGCCTCATTGCCATCAAGAGAAAGGGATATGCTTTTAAATCACTGAAAGAAAGGAAGAAATGGGGGGGGGGAAGAGGCCATGAACGAAGATGACTTATTTTTAACGAGATTTCCGCTGCCCGCTGACGAGCCTACATGTCCACATCTGCATCACCTCCAAAATAAAAAACTAGTTAGGGCCAGAGTTCTTATTTCAATTCATGGGTCAATCAACCGGGCTTGCACGCTGTTCAACAACAAGGGATATAAGAGATCCCTTGTGTCATTTATTTTTCTTTGTCTTTGGTTCCAGGTCACTGGTACTTTCCTCTGGCCTCTCTTTCTTCTGCATACAGAATTAGAGCGGTGCTCGAGGAGAAAGATAAGAAGCTACTTACTTTTCTAGACTGGTGAATGACACACGAGTGTTGACAACAGCGGGCACAGATCTTCTTCTTGCACTTCTGATTGCGATAGCCTAATCCACATGGGCACCTCAACCTTTCCTGTCTCACACTTTGGCCCGCAGCTGGTTTTGTCAAAGCATTGGTCTTCTTCCTTGTTAGACATTGTGGCCAGGAGCAAAATGGAAGTTGTGCGCTAGTGCATTGGGTCACCTTAATCTCTGGAGCCAAATGGTGTTCACTTTCCGTATCCACGTGTGATATCTCACCTGCAACGATGGCCAAGAGATCCACTTCCTGAACGCCTCTCTCCCGTTAGAAAAGGCAGCACAGAATAATAACCAACTTTCCTCTTGTTAACAAACCTCAAACAGTCCTTCAACTACTGTTAATATCTCTGAAACATTGTGCCTGGCCATCGCTTCAAAAGCGGCCAGGTGGTCTGTAGACTGCTCTTTAGAAGCCCAGCTTACTCACCGTGTTACCCACAACGCTTGATTCTCTCACTCTCTTTTTTTTGCCTGCACATCTGAATTCAAAGAAGAAAAAAAGCGCGCCAAAACAGGAGAGGCGGCTTGTCCAAGGTGGTCTGTGGTTTAAAAAAACCAATCAAATCTTAACTTTATTCGGTTGCAAGCAAGCCAACGGCACAGATCTCCATTGTTTGTTTTATTTATTGTCTAACTACTAATCTATTGCACCTGCTGCGCTGGAGCACACTTGCAGGAGAAGAACAAGTAGCCCACTCCTAGGACGACTGAAAGCCCAGAGTGTACGGCCAGGCCCATGCCGTTGAGAAGGCCTTCTCTGTACATGCAGGCAGCAATAATCCCATCTATGTACCATCCAGATAAGCCAGATGCTCGCAGGTGCAATTAACAGAAAGATAACTTACTTCCTATATTAAGGGCCGCTAGGATATGACCCATTTGCTGTCGCTTGACTGGTTCTCTAATATGGAGAGAGGCATGGATCGACAGGGCTGACATGGCAAGTGTCTGGAGACTGTGTGTATGGTTTTTAGTGACAGTAATATAATGAATGAATCTTCAATATTACAGCAACTTACCCTAAAAGGCGCAAGGTGTAGAGGCCGGCTGAAGACTCCAAAACTGGAACCCATCTAGAGGGTTGCCCAACCAAGTCGTAACAGAGAGAAGGATTTATCTGTTGTACTGGAAGTTTAGCACACCTTCTTATGTTATTTAAACCACATAAGGAAAGGACAACGACTCAAGGCTCACCAGGGAAGCAGCGCCGATGACACCAGTGATGAGACCATATCCCATGTTGAGTTGTGGGAAGGTAAGCACGCCTCCTATGGTGTCCTTTTCCGATGCCATTGTGGTGTTGTCGCTCACTGAAGTCATTACAAGTCCAGAAAAAAAGTAAAATCAAATGAGGGTTTAGTGACTGTGAGCAATCTTGTGCCAGAGAGAGTGAAGGAACTGGTGGCAGAGCGAGAGAGAGAGAGACTAATGTATATTACGGAGTGCAGTCGTTTCTTTTGAAATCTTCTTCCTCTTCTTCAAAGGCAGGCAAGAGAGAGAGCGAATTATTGTGAGGCACACAGAGCGTTTATGAACGAACAAGGGCCCTGCCGCTCTGTTGGCCATACAAACGGCGGCCAGCTCGCGGCTGATTTTCGCCGTGTTTGCTCTTGATACTCCCCACGTCTTGCCTGTGCTGGCTGCAGGCTTGTCCCCTTCCTTTGCATTCTTCAACAGCGAAATTGCCCCGAAAGCGAAAAAGTGCCACACTTCGTGCTGGAAAATTCGGTATCTTTCCAAATATAAATGGATAAATCTGAACACAGTGTGGATCTGTGTATGGATCTAGAACAGTTCCGAACACAATGGAAAAAGATGCAGAAGCAGCAGGCTGACAGTGGGCAACAACAACAACAGGATGAAGATGATTATATGTCCTCTGTTTTTGCACAAGATACAGAACCTTCTCCACCATCAAGATACATTGCCAAAAGAAAAAGAGGTACCTATCTGCTTACTTTACTTTTGTGTTTAAATCTAAATCTAAAATTATTCTGCAGAGGAAGCAGTGAAAAAACAACCACAAAAATCACTTAGAGAAATTGAAAGGGATAAACTGAAGGAGGGTTTGGCAACATCAATTCCACAAGACAGCAAGGGCTTCAAGATGCTCAAGCTCATGGGCTACAAGTAAGCCCCCCCCCCCCAGATGTGTGTGTGTGTGTGTGTCTTAGCTGCATTCCTTACATATACATAACCCGCAATAGGGAGGGCACTGGCCTTGGAAAAGCAGAAGAAGGCATAACAGAGCCTATTGCCATTCACTTAAATCAAAATCGTTCAGGCCTTGGCCTCCTGGAACAACGCCAGCGTTCTGCCGAACGCCATGTCAAGAAGAAAGAGGTTTGTCTCAAACTTTTGTGCGAGAAATCGCAGCGAGATGCTCACCGGAAGGCCAAATTCTTCCTTCTCGCAGCACAGGCTTTAGTAGACGATTTCAGGGGTCGCATGAAGGGCAAGTTTCAGCAGAAAAAAGCGCTCTCGCAATATGTGCAAGCTTTTGCTCTATGTGTACAGCTGGACCAAGAAAAACAAATTGAGTACGAGCGCACCATATCTTTAACGCATCCACTCCCTCATCCAGATTCATCAATCGGCCTTTATGATCCACTTTTTGTAACACTTTGCTAACATTGTGGCCACAGGGAGAGTCCCTATCTTAAACGTCATCTGGAAGAGGAAACGAAAAAGCAGAACGAAGAAGAAGAAGAAGAAGAAGGTCCCGAACACCGTCATCAGCCAAGCGAACTGCCCACGGTAAGCGCTGGCTTTGCTTTTTCTCTTCTCTGTGAGACAAATATACATATATATATGTATGTATTTAAAAAAATATGTCTCTCAATGTACAATATATAACTTATGGACACTTTTAATTTGTGAAAGGGTGATGAGCTTGAAGAAGAGCTTGCGGGGATACTGTCCTACCTTCGGGAAAGGCATCTCTACTGTTTCTTCTGCGGATGGTAACCATGGCAGCAGACCCCCCCGCACCCTTTTTCGTCTTTACAACAGAAATTGGTCCAACAATTGTACTGACACACACACACACACCGCCACACACTGGACAGTGGCTACTCTGATGCCGAGGACATGCACCAGCACTGCCCTGGTCCCACCGAAGAAGCCCACGAGTAAAACAAAATATAATATTTTTATATTTATCAACATAATTATAAATTTTTGACAAAATATGTCAGGAATGATCGGATTTTGTTATTTAAGAATGTCATATTTCGCATTCCATCAAATGCAGCAATTTTGTGGTTTTTGGCTCAGACCACCAGGGTTAGGCCAAGGGTTCGCCGCAATACAGCAAAGCAACCGCTGTGCTGTTTGATACCCCCCCCCAAGAAAAAAAAACACAAACAAAGCAGATCGGATCATCTCACTTCTGCTTCAGCCCCTTCCCTTTGTAATCAGTTTCGATTTCACTCACGCACTGTGCAACATGGCCACCGATGCTGCCAAAAGATACTTGGAAGAAGTTGTCCCTTCAAGACCTGAGTTTAAAGAGATCGCTGGGCTCTATGAGAGAAGGTGTGGGCCCCAACATCTCCCCCTCCTTTTCAGCTTCACTTTTTGTAACTCTGTCCTCATGAAAATAGGCTGTGGCATGACCTCACAGTGAAGCTTCTAGAGCTTGTTCAGCAGCCACAGCTGAAAGGATCCCCAGAGCTCATACGTCTGTACAGTGACTTTATCAAACACTTTGAATCCAAGCTTAATCAGCTCAGCCTCGCTCATATAATTTTGCACATCTCAAAATCCTTCAAGGGTGCTGCCCCCCCCCCCCAAGAGCAGAATCAAGAAGCCTTGCAATATTGAAGTTCCTTTTACACCTGGCAGATGTGGACCAGACAATAGCCTTTCTGGAGGGTATTGCACAAAAGGCCAAGGGACTGGAAGGCAACCCCGAGCCTTATCTTTTATTGCAATCTGTGATAGTGCAGCTCAAATTGGCTCAACCCCAGAAACGCGAGGTACTTACTTGATCTCTGGAGAGAACCTTTCTGCTAATCTCTTCAGTGCAATTGTAACAGTTCTGTTTGTTTGTGTTCTAGGAGTGTAAGAAGACACTGGAAGAGATTGAAAATGCATTAGAAGGTGTGTCTGGTATCGACACAAGTGTATATTCCAATTATTACAGAGCCAAATCTACTTTTCACAAGGTATTCTTGATTGTGTGAGAAATTAAATATAATCACATACGATGGAAACGCTAACACAGGGTCCACCTATTTGTTCCCTTCAGCTGGAGGGCCACTCAGCAGAGTTCTATCGCAACGCGCTGCTGTTTTTGGCCTACACAGCACCTGAGTCTCTCACAGAAGAGGAACGACGCGCACTGGCCTATGACATTGGAATTTCTGCCCTCGTTGGCGACGACATATACCATTTTGGAGATTTAGTACACTACTCTCACCACCTTCCTCTTTTCTTAACTCCATTCCTCTCGTGGCGACTTGTGAGATTCTTCTTCTTTGGCCACTGTGCATTCTCAAAAAAACTTTCCATCCATGCTGGGTGTCTGTTTCCTTTTTTTTTTTTTTTCCTTTTTTCTGTATCTAAGATGAGGTGTAATTTGTTTGTCCCGACTACAGTTGGTTCACCCTATCATCGACTCTCTGAAGAATACCAGCAGCGAGTGGCTTTACCACCTCCTTCACGCTTTCAACGCTGGAGATATCCAAAAATATCAGGTTGCCGCCTTTTTCCTATCTCTCTCTCTCTTTCTCACTTCTTCCCCTGTGTGTGTGCTTCTTCTTCTTCATCATCATCATCATCGTGTCCCCCTATTTTGGCTCATTAAACAATCTATCGTTTTTGTTGTGACGTTCTTCTAATAATGCGCAGGAGTTGACTGAGCGCTTCAGCAGCCAAATGGTGGGCGAGACCAGACTCGTCGAAAGCTGCGAAGCCATGAAAGAGAAGATAGCGATACTGGCCCTCATCGAGCTGCTGTTTGCCGCTCAGGCCACACACCGCACCGTTCCCTTCAATACAATCTCTCAAGCCACCCGAGTTCCTCTCAATACAGTAAATACGYCCTTTTGCTCTCGRACTCGGCACASTCTCTCTCTCTCTCTCTCTCTTTTCTTACACTYTGAGTTGTTTTTCAGGTTGAGCTGCTGGTGATGAAGGCGCTTTCTGTGGGCCTCATCAAAGGCCGCATCGATGGAGTCAATCAGACGGTGCATGTGACCTGGGTACAGCCCCGCGTGCTGGGCATCGACCAAATCGAGAAGATGCGCGACCGCCTCCAGGAGTGGACCCGCCAGGTCCACCAGACCCTCGTCTATGTCGAACAAGGCTCCCCCGAGCTCTCCTAATTCTCTCTCTCACTCTCTCTCTCCATCTCTTCATCTCTCCAAACAATCGATCCTCTCAAATAAAGAAAGAAAGAAAGAAAGCCTTCTGTTGTGGGCCCCACACCGTTGTATGCCGGTTTTTTGTGTTTTCTTCATTTTAAGTACAACAGAGAGATATTTTAATGGATGGCGTAAGTAAATATGTACAGAGAGTATGTGTGTTATCTTGATGGCTTGGGTATGCGGCTGGCTGGCTGGCTGGCTGGCTGGTTGGCTGGTTGGCTATACAATGTAGGCTTTGGTGGTCTGCCTCAGCTCAAAGGTCTGGCCTGTGGCAGGGCATGTGATCAGCGCAGGTCCGGCTTGGATGACGCCTCCCGATGGTTCTGTCGCCAGCTGCTTCAAGCCCGCCTGCACGCGCACACGAGGAGCACATTAAGAAATATAAAAAATAAATATTTTTAGCCTTTGGTCGGTTAATGAAGAGAAGAGAAGAAGAAATATTTGGTTACAAGTGAATAGATGTGGCCATTAGGAAGGGCAAAGGGGGCGTGTTTGTGCTCGTCGAAAAACTGGCCGGTGAGGCGGCATTTGACGCATGACTTCGTGCGCAGGCTAGTGGGCAGTTGCGCAGCAAGTACGGCCAACCCGGTCTCGCCGCACAGAGGGCAACCCACAGCTTGCTGGACGCTCTTGCCTTCAGAGCAGGCCCTATACTCCCAAGCTTAATCAACATTGCAAGATCACACAGCATTGCAGATAGAGAGGGCCTGCATTACCTTGTCTTTAGAGAGATGAGGCCTGCCTGTAAAGCGACTGTAAAGGGTGAATGGGTGGGCACGCAGTGGAGTGTGTAATAATCGCAAATAAAACTTTGTGTGAGTGCATCCCAGCATGTCTCTTTAAACAACTCCTTTATAAAGAGGGACACATCATTCGATTGATACAATTTCGTGAATAGGGTTTGGAGAAGGTGGGTGAATGGACATACATCATACGGAGCAGGCGGAGGCATTCTATTTACAAACGCGAGAGAAGCCATAGCATGATTTAAGGTGTCGAGAGGATGAGGATAGTGAGAACGGGATGTCATCTTCACTGCAGCTGGGGCCAAGTGTTTACGCGCATAATGGACTGCATCTCTGCTGCGTCCTGCCCTCACTAGTTCTACAAATTCCTGAATGTGCAGCTCATACTCAAGTCCACTCTGCACTCACCAACATTGTGAATATTGAGAAGGGGAAGATATAGAGGTCTCTAAAGTGTTGCCCTACCTTGAGTTTGTGCAGTTTTTGTCTGTTTTCAGCGCACCAGGCCAGCGCAGGGGCGCAGTCGTGTTGTTTGAGAGCATCCACGATCTTGTTCTACTCTTAATCTCACCACATGTGGTGCTCGGTTCCCACTGCCTCTGCCAAATGGTCAAGCCGCACTCGGCACTGCATGACTTGCCGCTCCTCTCCACGTTTGCACTCCTCTAGCTACATCCCCCCCCCCAAAAAAAAAGAAGAAACTGTTGATGAATGGCAGGAATGGAGGCCATGCTTCTCTAGGGTGAGGTGCAGTACCTTGCGCTTTAGGCCTTTAAGACGGCCCACAAGGGCACCAACTGCCTTGCGCGCTTCCTCTTTGGAGACAGCCTCACGAGCGGCGAGCTGGGAGACTACGCTAACTACATTGTTTACTTCCTTCTCCACCGATCTCGTGTAGCTGCGAAAGATGTTGCCCAGAGTGGCGCTAGGAACCTTGAGCAGCGGCCGTTCCAGTTCCATTTCAGCCTGCCTCTATTTATTGAATTTACTTCTTGCAGGCCTTGAATCTTGCCCCCCCCCCGCCCACTTTTCGCTATTTGTCCGCATTTTTCCGGACAAAACGAATCAAGTTTCGTTACTTTTACGGAAACTTCTAGATCTTTACGGACGGGCTCCGCATTGGCACACCACAACAGCGCACACAGAACGAAAGAGAAGCAAAACATCAAAATTCATGGCTACTGCATGGGCTCGCGATGGAGACATAGACATGGATTTGGACGATATTGATGACGAGGATGATGGTTTTTGTTGCAGGCTCGCCATCAAAACACTGAGGGCATCTAAGTTGATCATTGAGATGATTCTTCGCTTTGTGGGACCTATCTTTGTTCTCATTGCGCTGACTCTTACCATGGGCTCGCTTTACGTTTTCTTTAGGGCCATTTTGCCCTACCATTTGTCTTCATTTTGGTCTCCATATGCAGTGTTCCACATAGCACTCTGCGCCTTCCTTGGCCAAGGCTGGATCTTCAACTATCTCATGTGCATTTTCACCCCACCAGGAGCACCTACACAGACCGTACCTTTTTCCCCTTCCCTCCATCTTCCTGCTTCAACTTCAAAAAATTCCAACAACATAAGCTCTAGGCTGGCACATCCCTGGAGAAACTTTCCTATCTCCAAAATGAACGAGCCCCAGGCAGGGGCCAAGGTTTCTCGCGATGGTGCAAAGTTTGTATGTGAGCGCGCTCTCCTGTGTCACAAAAAACATTAGTTTCTGACCCTTTTCTGTGACAGGCAAGGCGGCCAAGCCTAAGCGCACCCATCATTGCCATGTTTGCCGCAGGTGAGCCGCTGCCTCTCTTTTTCCCATTCAACAATTATCATACTAATATGACCCCAACAGATGTGTTCTCAAAATGGATCACCATTGCCGTATCTTTTCACACCTCCCCCTCCCCCCTCCCCCCAACAATAACATATATGCACAGTTCCTTTTCGTGGGCACAATGATCTGTTCCTTGATTCATGCTCAGCTTGGGTTTCTAATTGCGTGGGTTTCAAGAACCACCGTTATTTCTACCTGTTCCTGTTTTACTTGTTCGTTTCCTGTGTATACGGTGCTGTGATGTCGTGGCATCCCTTCAAAGATCCTGCCAACTTTCGCGTTGTACGACTCTTCTCTCTTTCTTCTCTCTCACCCTCACTCTCTCGCACATATATGGTACGAGATATTTGACAATGCTGTTATTTTACATTATAGCCATGGCCAGGCTTCTCTTCGCACGGTATTGTCTTGTTTATATTTGTGCTTTCAATTGCTGTATCCATAGCAGTGGGACTCATGCTTGCCTGGCACACTTATCTGATCCTTAGTGGTAAATATAAGCCACACATTTATTCATTCTCATTGACAGCATACTTGTGCCAGACAACAATTTCTGACGGAGGAGAGGACAACATTTTAGGTCAGACAACAATAGAGTTCTATTATAATCGCTTTAGAGCGCGAGAGGCCAAGCAGAGAGGAATGACCTACCGCAACCCTTTTGATCTGGGATACCGCCACAACTGGCAGCAATTCTTTGGCAAGCAACGGTATGCAAAGTGTGTGTGTGGGATGATGATAACAATCTAACAGTAATTGTTTTGAAAATTGACAGATATTGGTTCTCCTGGCTACTCCCTACGCTGCAGTCTCCTCCTGGTAACGCCAATGGATTGCTAAAATGTTGTCTTAATACTTACGTACTTTTTTCATACGGTGTGTGTGTGTAGGCGATGGAATGCAATTTGGCAAACTTGAAGACACGTCGAGAGTTCCCAACCCCTTTCTTGTCTAACCGACCACTCTTTCGCTAGACGGATCCATTAATATTTATTGATTGAGCACAGCCTTCCTTTCCAAACCCCATTCATAAATATACAATACATCTGGTTGTAAATAATTTACATTTTTTTTTTTGTTTTGTTGTTATTATGTTAATGTCGACATTTTGGACGGAGTTGTGAAATATACAAAAGTGGCGGAAATTGTGGGAGCGCTTGGGGGGAGGGTTAAGTGAGGGCCTGCGAAAAAAAATTCCTCTTTTCCCTTTCACTCCCTTCTATCCTCCATCGGGCGGCTGCATTGTATTGCTGCGCAGAGAGAGTAGGTAAGCCATGCCCAAGCACAACAACGCGATCCCCAGGAACCACTTCCACAAGGCGTGGCAATTGCACGTCAAGACCTGGTTTGATCAGCCAGCCAAAAAGAAGAGCAGGAGGATCGCCAGAGCCAAGAAGGCCGCCAGCATCTTCCCCCGCCCTGTTGAGGGTCCCCTTAGGCCCATTGTTCGTTGCTCCTCCATCAAATACAACACCAAGCAAAAGCTTGGTCGTGGCTTCACCTTCGAGGAGCTCAAGGTAATAATATTTGTCCCTTCTTCTTTTATGCTCCCCCCCCTCCAAGCCAACCTGTGCATGGGAATGCAAACTCATGGGTTGCACAAATATCATAGGAAGCTGGCATCACCAAGCACTTCGCCAAGACTATTGGAATTGCTGTTGATCACAGACGTAAGAACAGGTCTGAGGCTTCCCTGACCGAGAATGTCGCCAGACTCAAGAAGTACAAGGCCCAGCTTATCCTCTGGCCCAAGAGAAAGGAGGTGCGGTTTTTCTTTTTCCTTTTTTTTTGCCTGCAATTGTACCTTGAATTAGAGGCTTAATTTATGTTTGTTGAACAGACTGCCAAGCACAAGAGAAAGGCTGGTGAGGCTTCTCCTGAGGAGAGAAACAAGGCTGTTCAGCTGAAGGGTGCCCTCCTTCCCATCAGACAGAAGGTTGTCGCTGTTCCCGCCCAAAAGGTTGAGGAGACCGGCAATGGATCTGCCTACGTCACCCTCAGACGCGCTCGCGCTGATGCTCGCCTTGTTGGTATCCGCAAGAAGAAGGCCGAGGCCGCTGAAGAGAAGGCCAAGCTTGCCAAGAAGGACTAAACACATTACAAATCTGCTTCCTCTATCCGCAACAATAAATAATATAACGAACTCTGTAGCAGATTATTTTAAAGGCACGAGTCTCTTCTTTCTATTTCCTCCTTTGGCCTTCATCAGATGAAAGATCGGTATGCATGCACAATCTTTTATTATAAAAGAGGACACTGAGCATGCATGCTTGTGAGAGATTGAAAGGGGCATTTAATGGATTTTTTGTTTTTGTTTTTGTTTCACTACTGGCGGTACTGCTGTGGTGGGGGCAACTCCTCAGATGGGCGCAATCCACGGCGCAGGGCCAGTGGATGGTAATAGACTGCCTCCACCGTCCCACCTTGTCGCTCGATGGCCTCACGCGCTGATTGTGACACCTTGCTCACCTCCACTTGCACGGGCGTCTTGAACCACGCAGCACCCTAGGCAATGCACACACATGCAGCATGTCAAAAAATCAGCATATATTCTGTGTGATGTGCAGTCCTCTCTCTTGTAGATTCTAGGACGGGGAGCTAGTGCGTACATCTCCAAGAAGCTTAACGCCATGCTCATAGGACTTGGTGAGTTTGGAGATGAGGCCTGCATCCCGCATAGTCTTCATTGTAATCTTTTGTGTAGGGTCAATTCTGCCCGTATCTATCCACCACTGAAGCTGAGACAAGTTTACTGGTACAAACCTCGCAGTGAACCTGTGCAGAATATCAGCTGTCTGTGAACATGTGTTCTGGATTGCAGCCATTCAACATGATGATGATATGCAGTGGGGTGGGAGGATACATGTGATTGTTAAATCCATATTTTCGCACGCGTTTGTAGAGAGGTGTTTGGCCACCCTCGAAGCCTGGCCGTACTTTGCCACTGCCTCTGGCATGCTGACCCTTGGTACCTCGTCCACACTGCTTGCCTTTGCTGGATCCAGTACCTCTGCCCACGATGCGCTTCTGTTGTTTTCTTTGGTAAGCCAAACAATTAATAATAATCCCCCCCCCCCAATTAATAATAAATCGGACCTTCTTGTGGGCTCCAGGATTGTCCGCCAAGTTGTTTAGGGTTATCGAATGCACATCAAGATGGGTGTTCTTTTGATCGTTGCTGGATACTTTCTTGTGGAGGCCTTTGGCCGCCTTCGTGGCGTAGGTCCTGGGCGCAAGAGCAACAACCTCAAGCCATCGATGCGAAATGCTGCTGCCAGGCACAAATGTGCAAACCCTGAAGGAAGGAGCGGAAGAAGAAGAAGGGCGGAATGGCGAAGGGCAATAATTAAGCAGAGAGGTCCTACGGAGCATCATGAAGGTTCGATTGATTGAAGAGTGGGGGGGGG
>MRZZ01000229.1:0-13082 GCA_002025285.1 Acanthamoeba comandoni | reverse complement strand
CCAGCATATCCAGTGACCATCAAGAGCTGGCTTTTCGACGATGAGCAAGCATTATTGTATGCCTCCAACAAGTGCCTGAAATCTTCCTCCCTTCCATACAACTTTGCTGGAATCACAAACACGTCTGACACATCATGCTTGCCAGGCACAAACCTGTCTTCCTCTTCTTCTTGCACCCGCTGTTGTACTACTTCACGCGAACCACACATCATGATGTCTCTGCTGATGCTGCTGCTGCTGATGGCTTGGCGAGCTGCGATCACTCGCTTGCAGTGTAACAAGTCAATGACGATGCCACGTCCACAGTGGTATCTCTTCTCGGGAGCTTTGTTCAACATCTTGGCGATGATGAGAGAAAGGCTCTTGGGGATTCTGTTGTCCAATTCATGCAGGTTTGGTGCCTGTTTGGTCTGTTTGTTGTTTGTTGTTGTTGTTGTGTTAGTGAGAAGAGTTGTACCACACGGATACAATGACACTTGTTGTTGTTATTGTTGTTATTGATTACCAGGTGAGCATGGACCAGCCGAATGGGAGACTTTTCTTCAAAAGGGCATCTTCCAATGAGCAACTGGAAAAACGTGATCCCTGTTTTTTTTTCCCCATTTTTAGTGGCATCAAATGAGAGATAAAATATAAGAAGAAATAACACAACTTTTAAACACCGTGAAGATGGTGCTGATGCTGCATTGAGGGGGAGGAAGTACCAAGAGAATAGAAGTCAGAGCGGTGGTCAATGGCGCGAGAGCGGAGAGATCGCTCAGGGGCCAAATAGGGCAGCGAACCCAACGCCTGCAATGGCACTGATTTTTGATTTGATTTGATTTGATTTGTTGAAAAGGGCAAAGGGGAAAAGAAAGAAGTGGAGGCAAGTAAAAAAAGTTAGAGCGGGAATTGATTCTGTGTGTGAAAGAAAGAAAGAAAAATCTCTCTCTGTCTTTTTTGTTACCAGGGCTTTGGTCAGTGTCTTTGGAACGAATGACAACCGAGGAAAGATTGAAGTCTGAGATCTTTGCCACTGACGTGCTCTTGTTCCACAACACCGTGTGTGGCTGCCCCCCCCCCCCAACCACCAAACATGCAATTCCAGCACACACACAAATTTTGAAGAGAAATAAATCATCAGAACAAGAATTCTGGGAGAACAACAACAATAAGAGAGGAGAGGAAAGGAAAAGTGCCTTGATGTCCTTGTGCACAATGCTGTGGGCGTGCACTTCGCTCAAGGTTTTCGTGACATCGATGGCCAGATCGATGAAGTGAGGCAGCCGGTCCACGAAGGGCCCTTCTCTCTGGAGCCACTTGTCCAGCGGCTCGCCCCCAAAGTCTTCCATGACGAGGGCCTCTGTGTTGGGCACTGAGATCCTCTCGTGGATCTTGACCACTCCGGGCACATCCCTCAGCTGCTCGACGATCTTGTACTCGTGCTGGAAGTTGCACAGGTGTCTGGGCAGAGGGAAGGACAGGTTGAGCACTTTGAGTCGCACTGGGGCGTCATCTCTCTGGCGAAGGCATCTGAAGATCAAGCAGTGGGAGGTCACTTGCAATTCCACAGGAGAGGAAGCAAACTTGTAGCCTCGCTCTTCAAGGAGGCCTTTGAGGGCTTCCACATGATGCATCGTGCATACAGAAAGTTGTTGTTCTTGCAAGACTGCCTCCTCTGTTGTTAGTGTTATATTGTTTGTTATCTCAGCGAAGCACGGAACTTTCAACACAGATGTTGACTGAGAGAATGGACCATATTGATGAGCAATGGCAGAAAGGTGTTTCCAACCCTCTGTCTCTCGGGGTTCACTGCACAGTTCCTTCACCGGGGGGAACGGCAGGTGAAGCCAAATGAAACAGAACTAGCAAGGACGTCAATGAAAGTTCCCCGCGTTGCACAGATTATAGACTCAAGATGACTCAGTGGCTGACACGCATCTAAGCTGGAGCTCTGCTCTCCGGAGTTCAATCAATGTCATGCAGGTTGATGGAATTGTAGTGCAGTAACTACTGCCCATTTCCCCCTTGTTAGCAGTTAGCAAGGCCTGAAGAACGATTTCCCAATGAGAATTTGTTCAACAACAGAGGAGTTCCATGACTCATGTTGTCGGGTTGGTCTAAAGCTTGATCTAACGGAGAGGTTGGGTTTGAGCTCTGTCAGGGAGTTCTCACAACTTCCAGACACCTCTTTTGTTGTTATGATTGATGCACGTGATTCTGCATCACCCAGCATTGGATCACAACACTTTTGTTTGATTGCAGCCATCTGATTAGCTAAAATTTGGCACCGACGCCCATATCTACATATGCTGCGTTAGCTACCATAGTAGTCATCTTGGCATAGTCTATGCTTTCTGACCAGACTTGCATGATGGTGTAGTGACACGAGGTACCAGTCGCAACGAAGGCATGGTCTGTGTTTAGTTGTTTTTGTGTTTTTGAAACTGTTGAGTTGTGGGCATTTAATTGCATCAAATTGCCAGCGATAAACAATGCTGTGGTGATAATGGCCAAGAGCACATAGACATACCAAAATGTGCAGGCCACTTCGAATCCCAGATCAGTCTCTACATCCAGAGAGTGTCACTTACAGCTAAATCCATTCTTGCAAATGCATTGCTGTGCCACATCCACGGTACTTTTTCATTGCAGATCCAATAATCAACGTAGCCCAGCAAAATAATGTGTAGCAATCAAGGTTAATAACTTCATCATCTTCAATGCCATCCTCAACTCCGAAGTCTCCGGTGAAGAGTTGTCTATCGACCAGTACATCATCATCCATCATCGATCATCATCATTGACAATGAGGGCATTGACCTGTAGCTTTGTTAGTCCGTTCGGGGTGGCTATCTTCATCTTTAAAGGAGTTTCTTGATGATGAATTCAGAGACAATTAATCAGAGACCAGATTGTTTGACTCAATTCGCCTGCTGGCAGATTTGATAAAGCAAGAGATAAACTTCAACCTATCCGCTGGGAGAGGTTGAAGTGTTTTTATTAATGTGTAGGGATACACAATGGAAAGAGCGCTTTTTGTCTTTTTTCTGGTTTTTGAGAATAAAACACAAATATACATGCTTGTTTTCTGTTTTATAAGGTGTCTATTAATCTTCAAAAATCGGCTACGTTCTGTCAATCCTTGCAGCTGCTTCTGTGTCCAACCAATGCAGACGCCCCGGTACATGAACTCTCAGGCACTATATCATTAACTTTTACACAACTGTTGAGAGTTGAGAAAAGTCCTTCCCAAAATTAATAAATAGTCCACTATTAAATTTTTTATAAAAACAGGATTCAAACATTTTAGAAAAAATATTATCCATGGACAAAAGCACCCAGTTTACTTCTTAACTATGGTGTGGAGTCACTACAACAGTAAGTAGAAATGTCTACAGTTTGTGGTTGAACTTGTTCTTCACCACAATCGTTTCATTTTTGTTTTAAATTTATTTATTTATTTGCAAGACACTGTGCAGCAGCACATATAACTATTTCCCCCACACGCACACCATTTCTCAATACTCTTTTTTTTTTTTTGTTTTTGATTTATTATTCGTAGAGGTCTTCCCTGTCGGCGTCGAGGCCTTCGTCGGCCTCCTGCTGGGCGTCCTCGGAGCTGACCCACGACAAGAAATGGGTCGGGCGGAAGGACTCGTGGTAAAACTCTCTCGGATTGGCCAGCGACAGATTGTACTTCATGTTCGGATTATGCTTGACACCAGAAAAGTTGTAATTCCACATGCCGTACTCGGGCACCATGTAGAAGCCCAAGAACCGATCGGACAAGAGCATGGGCACCTTCTCGTAGCAGCTGGGCGAGTAGCCCTGGTAGTTGTGGGTGTGGTTGTCCCTGTTGGCCTGGCCCCAGCTGTACCCGGTCGGCGTCAGCTTGTAGGCCGTCAGAGAGCACGAGCCGGGCGTGAACGACACCGTGATGATGATGGTCTTGTCGGCGTCCCACTGCTTGCTGTCGGATAATATCCCGGCATGGGTGATGACGTCCTGCGGCGGCAGCTGCGGCAGCTCGTTGGGTTGGGTGTGCAGCCAACCGAGCGGCTCCATGTCGGCAAGATACTCGTGGTCGGGCAACTGGTGCGGCAGGTTGACCTCCTGGTGGGTGCCCCACTGAGGCGGCATCACGACGCAGCGGATCTCCTTGACCATCGGGTTGTCCGGGGGCGAGATGCCATAGAGATAGCCGGCCACTTGGGTCCTAAGATCCGAAACCGTGATGAACTTCTTGAGGACGTTCTTGGGCAGGATGTAGGTGTAGCCCGTCTCCTTGACGTCGTCCGAGGAGACATAGATGTGATTGGTGCGCAGATGCAGATTGGTGGAAGAAATCGCGCGAACTCTCCAGTCCGTCTTGGAGGCAAACATCTTCTGGCCGTAGGGGCTGGTGGTGGTCACTGTGATCTCGTCGCCGTGCACGTTCGTCGTTTTGGTCGTCACGGCCGTCAGCTGGCTGGCCTCCTTGGTCTGCTTCTCGATCTCGGCAATTTCCTGCCGTTGCTGCGAAGGGGGAGAGATTTCCATGCCCAATATGATATCGCGAATCTCGGACTGAGTCAGAGAGGCGACGTTGACGTTGTTCTTCTTTCCGTAATCGCCTAGGATGAGGTCCTTGAGCGCCACTTCGACATTGATCCACTGTTCGTCATTGAGGCTCGGCCAGATGTGATGGGGCGCCGTGATGACCGTCTTGTCGGGCTTCAAGATGACTCGCGTCCTCTCGTTGTTCACGTGCAGCGCACGAAGGATCAGGACCAATCTGGAGAAGGCGGTGTAGGAGGAAATGGTCTTCAGCCAATCGTCGTAAATGTTGAACAGCACCATCTGGGGCTCGGTCGCCTTGAGGATCAGGTCGCCAAATTTCTCGATCTTGAGGCAAGCCTGGAACGGCAGCTGCAACTCGCTGCCCTTGATCACAATATTGGGGAAATCCAACAAGTGTACCTCCAAGGGGTCCAACATACCCTTCCTCGTGACAATAATCTGCTTGGGCTGTTCTTCCACGGGCAGAGAACGAATGAGCGCAGCAACTTCTTCGGCCGTTTTCCACTTGGCCAGCTGTCCCAGACGCTTCTGGCCGGCCCACACTGACGTGTGAATGATCTTCAAAAACAGCTGGCCCGTCCTCGGATTGAAGATGAAGATTGCGCCGTTGATGGGCTTCGTGGTCAAGTTACCTTCGAACGTCTTGTGGATGGTGACTCTGTAGACATTCGTGTCATCGACAAACCAGATGATCTGACTGCTGAAAAGTTCACCGTAGTTCTGAGAGGAGAGGTAGGGCTCAGTAGGTTCCGAAGAGTACAACTGGAGACCTTTCCTGATTCTTTCTCTGAGCACGTAGAGCGCAGGGTTGGCCTTCATAATCTTCGCCATGGCCTGTCCAATTAGAGGCTTGACTCCTGTGAACCAATTGCCGAATGCGCTGTAGAGATTGTAGGCCAGATCGATGGCAATGAGCACACCAGTAGGCGAAGGATATATACTCATGTTGTCGGTGGTGTAGTCCAAAAACTTGGCTCTGGCATATCGTTCTATATCATGCGAGTCATAGTCACCCCAGCGCAACTGCACGTCTATCCAGTACTTGGTCGTATTGGAATCAAAAACGTCGCCAGAGTCTGTGAGAAGGGAAGGCTTGGAGACCGGCCACTTGTAAGCAGCGAAAAGCAAAATGTCTGCGCAAGAGCTGTTCATCTTGTAAGACTTCCTTGGATGGATGGTTTCTTTCTGCACTGATTCTATCTCCAAAGCATCCAACTCCTGATCAAACACCTGACACAAATCCATCACAACTGACTCGTGAATCTTCTGCCACAAGTGGGCTCTGAATATCTGAATGAGGGAAATCTTCAGGGTCGGGATTTTGCCGTGCATGAAGATGCCCGTGAGATCCAGCTGGACCTGGAAACCAACGTAAACGTTGGCTCTGTTGATCGTGGGAGACCACCACAGGGTGAACCTACGGTTGGGAATTTGGTTGAGACCAGATCTCTGCGCATTGGTGAGCTTCTTGTATTTCATCGACTCTTCAAAACCGCTGGCCTTTTCCCAGAAGAGACCTTCCCAAGTAGGGAAATAGGTGCCCTTAAACAGAGTATGCTCAAGGATACCTTCCACACCACCCAAAGCTTGAATCATATCTGTCCTGTAGTTGTTCAAGTTCCACAACTTGCCGTCGTGACGCTGGTGTGTCCACCAGAAGGGATTCTGCTTAAGAACTTGGAACTGCTTCCAATCTGTCCTAATCCTCCATCCCTTGTCGTAAGCGAGTGTGTGCCTATCTTTTTGGAAGAGTGTGTTGATACGAGGAATACCGCGATCCCAAGAGTCCTCCAAATCCTCGAGTGTCAATCTCTTGTTCTGAGCGTTGGCTTCCTGTCTCTTGAGGGCATATTCGGCCCACACTCTTTGAGAATCAATAAACTCCTGTTCCCATGGCTGAATGTAACGGTAGAGATTGGGAATAAGCTGGTCCTCTTCGTGAGACATACCGCTCCTGAAATGGGTAGGTCCAATGTCTGTCTGCTTTGAGTAACGAAGATCGCTCTGCGGAATCAAGACATGGCCCATAGAAAGCATTCCAAGGCCTCCCAACTCCTTTGGTGTGTAGAAGACCACAGGAGGGAAACGACTGGGCATCTTAGAGTTGAGACCAATCTTGACACGAGTTTGAATCTTGTTTTCGCATTTGACAAGCAAATCCAAGAGCTCTTGTGTGTGCACTGTAGCCTCTCTGAAGTAGGTCATCAGACCAATCAAGGCTGTGTTCCACTTGTTTACAATCTTGGTGAAAGTTGTAGAACCCGAAGCCATTAGAATCTGACGCACGCGGTTCTCGAAATAATCCAACGATGTTCCGTCGACACGAAGGAAAGCCTGCGCTGTTCTCTCCTTGGTATTTTCATTCTGCAAGTTCCACACTCCATCCTGTTGTGTAAACTCTTCGTTGAGAGTCCTAATCTTGGGCAAAATCCTCACTTCGAAGCCGCACATGTCAAACAAAACGTTGGGGTTGTCCTTGCTGTAAACGGAAACAAAGGTATTCTCCCATTCTAGGGTGGTCACTGAACGAGGCAGACGATTTTTGATGTCCCAAAAGACAGCACGACCTAGATTTACATCGTGCTTCATTAGGCGCATGCGTGCATCTCTAGGCCAACATTTTTTGTTGTTGTAGCCGACAATGTTCTCATTGTTGGGATCGGGATGCTCCGTAAGGTATCTCTGAATGAGCTCCTTGGCCTCATCGTGGGTAAATCTGAAGCAAACATGCAGCCGATCGATATAACGCGAGTAGAGACGAATAGGGTGCTTGACCTCTTCTTCCACGGAGCGGAAAGTCAAGAAATCATTGGGCATCTGTGGGGGTCCGGCAATCTCAGAGCCTCTAGTGAGGCCAAGAACGAGCAAGTCGAGCACAAGGCCATAGTATTGATAGATGAAAGAAGCAAATTGGAGACCTCTGATCAAGCCGTAAGAGTTGGTGTGGTTCATATCCTTATAGTTGAGGACAATATTGTTCTTGGCAGTCATGTAATCAGCAATGTTGTGGTCCAGAATAAGACGAAGAAGACGGTTGAGCAGTGTCAAATCGATTTTCTCATAGACTTTCTCAAACTTGGTCTGCATCATGACTAAGCACTCGCCGTTGGAAGTATCCCACACATTGTGCAAATTGTTAATGCCCTGACACCACTTGTAGACGAGCAGTGGAGGAGGTTCTGTGTCTGCAGGCTTGATCCAATTTGGAAACAGGTGTCTCTTGTCTGCTTCGTACCAGACGTATTGGTCAAGATAGGCATCAGTGATTTTCTCCAAAGGTTCTACATCGTAAACAGGAATAAGGTAGCTGTAGAGATCCATGAACTCTATGCCCACCTCCTTGAAAGCTCTTTGCGTAAGCAAATGACGTTTGATCCTGCTCAGTGCTTCGTGGGGGTTGTCGTAGGCCTGTTCAATGAGACCCAGCTCCTCTCTTTGTGACTGATTAAGACGTGATTTGACGCTGTAGGCTTCTTTGAGTCTTTCAAGAGCAAGAATCATCAACTTCGTGTCATGCTTGTAGTTCAGTGGAGGGAATGGAATTGGTGAGAACTTGCGACTCTCAAGCCAGTGCACAGTGGTAGTGTAGATGGCAACAGCCTCCTCGGCAGTAATGTAGGGACCGTCCTTCAGATAATTGTGCTGTCTCTCCTGCTCTGCCTTGAGCCAAAGTCGTGTTAGCCGACCCAAATTCTTCTTGCAAACTGTTTTGTCAACTGTCGCGCCTCGCTTTATTCTCTCTCTGTTGTAGTGGGCACTGTTTGTCCACCAATCGGCCTTGGACTTGACATACCGAAGAATCATATTCTCAATTGGAGCAGGCAATCCAGGCACTTTCCAGGGGATGTTGGCCTTCCAGCAACGCCATGCTTCACTAAGGTGCTGCAGAATTGTTCTTGACTTGTTAGCTCTGATACCCTCGGGCATCATGTCAGTGATGTCGTGCATCACAGCAGCTCTCAATTCCAAATCGAAGTGGCTCTCCACTCTTTGCTTGGTAACGGTTTTGGCTATACCCTTGGAGTGACGGCCTTCAAACTGCCTAGCCAGCAAGTTTCCAAGCCAGCGCTCGAGAAGGGGGACAACACCGCGCAAGAAGAAGAGCCAAACACGCCAACCTGGGGCCCAGAATCCACAGCCAGGGCCCTTGCCAACTGGACCCGTGTTGAAACGGTAGTAGATGAGGTGCTTGAGATCTTTGCACATACGAATCTGGCGCATCAATCTGTACTTGTATCTGTACATGCCAGTCAACTGTCCCACGTGGGCAAATATGTATTGAAGTCCGTCGGCAAGCTGGAAAGCATCGACGTTTCCCAAACGGAAGTGGACGTTGGCATCAACCACCAACTTCGTCAAACGCAAGATCTCACGACAAAGGTGAAAAGCGTTACCAAAACGCGACTTTTTTCTTTCCTTTGTCGTTAGAGTCTTTACAGGTTTCAAGTTGAAATTGTAATCCAAGTGAAGATAGTTCAAGTTCTTACGGTGAATAAGTAGATTGAGCATGTTGTAGCCTTGGCGGCACACTTGCAGACCCGCTTCGATCCAGTCAAGCTCTGTCGATTGGAAAAACTTGGTTGCCTTGAGCGAACTGAAAAGATACCTCTTGTTGAGGGCCTTGGGTGGTCTGTGCTTAAGCTGGTTGATGACGTAACATTTGAGAAGCTTCTGGTAGCTCACACGCACTTTCACCGGGTGGTTTGGTGGGCAGTGCTCTTGATACCAGCTCTTAACGATTGGCACGTCCTGCGCACGTCTGGTCCTCCCTGAACGCATGTTGAAAGGCCTTGGGGCCCAGTACAACGCAATCCCTCCTGCAGTGTTATCAGTGAAAAGGTCTGTGTCCTTGAGAAAAGGATCGACTCCCTCCGGCAGCGTGAAGTCGTCTTCCTCATCCTCCAGTTCTGCAGCTTCGGCCTTGCGACCTTTCTCACCCCTCCAAGAGGAAATTGGATTGATCAAAGGATCAAAGTAGAAGGCTGGCAGATCAGGATCGTCCGTCTTGATGTAGACCGAGCAAGGGTGGTGATAGGTGGTGAGGTGTACTTGTCGGGGTCGGTTATTGTACAGGTACGGGAAAGCGATTTTGTATTCTGTTCGCAACTGATGTCTGATGATGATCTTGTTGATGTCATTAAACTCATTCCAATCCTCGTCGGCATCGTCAACATCGCGGAACAAAGGCTCAAATTTGGGACCACCGGGTATGGCCATATTCAGAGCCTTCGCAGTGAAGAAAGATTTTGTATCAAATAAATAGAAGTAGTTTTTATCGGACAGATCACTCAGTAGTTGTCCGGCCAAGCGATATAAATTAGCCATGATGGGCATTGGTAGTCTCCATCTCTTGTAGCTGGGTCCGTTGACGTACTTGGTGTTCGTGAGAGGCCTGGAGTCGTAGAGCCATTCTTTGACTGGTGCATCATCAACATCATCCAGCTCCAATTGGATCGGATCAAGAGGCTCCACATCAATGATGTTGTCGCCATAGTCCAAAGGAGGTTCCTCGTCGTCGAAAGGCGGAAAACGCATCCTCTTGAAGTGTCTTCTGTCTCTTTTCTCCCTCCTCATCATGATCCACATAGTGCCCCACTGGGCGAGGTACACTGGCTCAATAACAAATGGTATCTCATTTACGAAGGTAATAGCACCAGTGATGTGATACAGCACGGGCACTTCCCTTACTTGCTCCCAAGGCATGGGCATATTTTCGAGAAGCTTGAGAATTGCATGAGGCACATACTTGAGCGCGCCCAAGTATACTCGCTTATCGTGCCTGAATTTCTTGTTTGACATGTCACCATGATCCTTCACTATCTTTCTTATATGTTCGGGGGGCATTTCTTCTTTTTGGGGTTCAACGTGACCGAACTTCCTTTTCTCTCCATAGCGTTTAGAATTTAATTGCTGCCATTTTCTGGCTTTCTCTCGCATGACCGAGTCATCTATGTCCATTTCTTGTGGCACCTCATGTTCTGGAGATTGGTGCGACATTGCAACCTGCGCTGAACGAAAACTGTTGCCTTCTCTGGTTTTCTTAATTCGTGGCAGAGGGGTCAATTATCTTCGATGTGGCGAAAGTTGTTTGGATCAGTCTCTCTGTTGCGGCCTGGCCGTTGGCAACCTGCGCAGGTAAACTGGCCCAAAACACTGCAAAAAGGCCGATTATCCCCCCCCCCAACGCAAAGGACTTTTTTCATTCCCATAATTCTATGCTGCACAGCAAAATCTCGGTTTTTTCTTGGAAATTATAAGAGCCCGAAAAACAGAGACCAAGCCTGCGAGTTCTTCTTGTGTTCTTCTTGTTTTGTTGTTCTTGTCAAAAACCTAACCATCACAGTTTGTGATCGTGCTAACGAGCAATGTTTTGCACAGTTTGAACGCTTCCAAAGGTTGATATATGAGGCCCAATTTGTAGAACCTGTTTGGCAGGGCCACCCAGCAACATACAACCTAGTGCAAGCTAGAGCAATGCCACATAGTGTGTGTTACTCTCTACTTCCCTTTTAGTTAAATCCTATAAAAGATCTGCCCTTTGTCAAGGTTTGATAAGCTTATCCTGTTTCTCCATTCAAAACCAGAGATAGGGAGATTGTTTTTTTAAAATCTATTGAATCCAGCCAGCATCCAGATTCGCATCTCAACTTGTGAATTCAAATGTTCGAACAAACTTGCTTTCGTTTTGGCTGGCTCTTAGGTGGGGATGCGGTAAATAGCAGTGGTCAAGTTGTCTTCTTCATGGATGAAAATATTCCTGAAAAGTGGAGAGTTGGTATTACATCAAATTGTGGAAGAAGGAGGGGGATGAAAATGAGGAAAAGAAGAAAGAGAGAGAAGATGCAAGCAAGACGTACGTGGTTTCAGTTTCAATACAAATGGTTGGCTTCTCTTCGTCGTTGCCACCAAGTTCCTTTGCTCGCGTCACGAGTGATCGAACAAAACCCGAAGCAGCAGGGCTGGCACTTCCTTTGGCTGAATTCAACCAAAGTTACTTAAAAAGAAGCAACTTGTCCACGAGTAAACCATCTCATGATGCACTCTCATTGTCATAGAAGGTACATCGAACAATCTCCCCCCCCCCCAAACATATTTCTACAACTCACCTCCCACGCAAAGGCCATGTGTGTCGGCTGCCAGAGTGCCCACAACACCGCTCTCATTCATTCTGTTGAGGTCATAGAAATTTTAATACACAACGCGGCGCAGAGCAAAGGCACAAGATCAAATCGAGGATAAAATGATGATGAACGTACATGCTCGATATTGCTGACTCGAAAGAAGTGTCCAGAGCATTGATAGGTTCTTGCATGTTGTTGCCGAATGTTTACAAATGCAGGCCAAAAATGTGCAGACAGAAAACCTGGCTTGTCTGGCTTTGTGTGCTGCACGTAATTTTGCGGAAAAGAAGCACAATTTGAGTAGAAAAAGTGCGCCAGAACTGAAGAATAGTAGCAGCATTTATGGAGCAATTTCGTTAAACCCAATCGCCCAGCGTGGATTTCTCCCCAATGGCGCCTCTGCTTTCTTACCAATTTCCAGCGTTGGGGGGATTTGGACCCAATCCCCGAGGGGGAAGGGCCGGAGACACTGGCCCTGTTCTTTGGCTTTTCTTTGTTACTTCAAACCCGGACGAGGTAAGGACCACTGCCCATCTCTCTGCTCTTCCCTTCCATGATTCTTCGTTTTATCTTCACTTTCTTATCCTCTTCTCTGTTTCTGCTCCTTCCCCAGCGTTTTCTAGAAATGCACTTGCTGCAGGCACTTTTTTTTTTTAAAGCAACTAATTTGTGTTTTTTCAAACAACCCAAAAAAAAGTTAAAAAATTTAATAAGCAGCCATGGATCAACAGAAGCTCAGTGAACAATTCGATAAGTTCGAGAAGGGCTCCGTGACCTTCGAAACTGTTGAGGCGGACGTAGAGGCCTTCACTGATTTCGATAGCATGGGTCTCAGAGATGAGCTCCTTAGAGGAATTTACTCCTACGGTTTTGAGAAGCCCTCAGCCATTCAGCAACGCGCTATTGTTCCTTTGGCCCAAGGCAAGGACGTTATCGCTCAAGCCCAATCTGGCACCGGAAAGACAGCTACCTTCGCTGTTGGTATTCTTCAGCAAATTGACCTCAACAACAAGGACTGCCAGGCCCTCATTGTTGCTCCCACTCGCGAGTTGGCTCTTCAGATTAACAGAGTCGTCAGCAGCATCGGCATTCACATGGGCATTAAGTGCCACTCGTGCACAGGAGGCACCCGCATCCAAGATGACGTTCGCACTTTGCGCGAGGGCGTCCACATGGTTACCGGAACTCCTGGCCGTATTTTTGACATGATCAGCCGTGGAGAGCTGAACGCCAACAAGATCAGAGTTTTCGTGCTCGATGAAGCTGATGAGATGCTTTCTCAAGGTTTCGAGGCCATCATTAGGGACATCTTCCAGACCCTCCCTTCAACCGTCCAAGTTGGAATCTTCTCTGCCACTCTTCCCCCTGAGTGCTTGGACATCACAAAGAAGTTCATGAACAACCCGGTCAACATTTTGG
>MRZZ01000227.1:0-12653 GCA_002025285.1 Acanthamoeba comandoni | reverse complement strand
GTTGCGGGGGCAAGCCCTGGATGATCAGCTGCGAGTTTATGGGCTAGCTTCTGTTTACAAGGGAGACAAAACTGCTGATGGGAAGAGGAAGCGCCTTGCTGAGTACATTGCATCACCTGAGAAGCACAAAGAATTTCTTGCCCGCGGCTGTGCAAAGAAGCGGAGGAAGGGAATTTCACCTCAACCAACATGACTTTTCGCTGCTGTTATATTTTTGAGGGCCAATAAAAAAATTGAGTGCACATTAATTTACAATTTCAACAGTAGCACGTGCTTCCACGTGCCCTGCACATGGCTAGCACGAGCAGCCAATAAGAGAAGCCAAAACAAAGATGGGCAGTGACAACCATCCAATAAGAAAACCCCAGTACGCCGCCTTAAGAGAAAAAATGCATGAAAGTGTAGTAGTTGCCATTTTGTTCTTTATTCTTGGTTGACAGAGTACTCTCTTACCACTAGTGTGAGCTCATACATACCTCCATGTCTTTCATATTCCAACACATCCCAACAACAAAATAAACAAACAGACCAAGCGCATACATTTTTATGGAAAAAAAAAACATGCACAAGACATTGAAAGATCTTTGGTTGTTAACAACCAGTCTGTGTAACTTGCAGAACACTGCAAGATATGTGGTTGCATGTTAAATTATTGTACTGCATAATTCAAATTCATCATTCCAGCTTTTCCTCAGAGACAAATTGTAGAGACTCCATCAGCTCTGGAACAGAAGGAGTGGCAGCACTGTATAGCATGTACACACATAGTCTATTAGCAGCTGTGTTCCATTTGCTTAACTATTAAAGAAAGGGCAAGCTTACAGTTCTATGGTGTGATCTTCTTGAGGCAGCTCTTCATACTTCTTTCTCTGTATCACGTCTGCAATTCCTGCCACTGGATTGGGAACATTGGGTTTACAAACTAGTCATTTTGCCATTGAGGTTGATGAGTATGAGTTTACCTTGAAGAGGAGGAAGAGCAATTTCAGATAATTCAACCTCTTCCTCTTCCTGTTCCATATACTCATACCTTTGTGACAGTGTGTTAAGTAAAACTGTTTCTCTGAAAAAGAAGTGAAGAAGGCTGGCTGAGTACCGGATGTTGTTTTCAGTAGGTCGCCATAGGTATGCAATGACTAAAAGCACAATGACATAAAGCCACATCCAAAAGGCATCCCATATCCATGCGTACTCCCAAGTTGAATCAGGATCACCTCTTACCACTATCAATGCGTATAACCTAATCCGCCCCAACTAGACCATTAAGTCTGTATAGAAATTGTGACGAGCCAGAGTGGTGCCTTAAAAACGACGTACAGCTGAGCTACACTAAATGCACCTGATATGAGACCACTAATGGCGAAAGTCTTGAACAGTTGTTGGTACATGTTGAGCTTTAGTGTCTGGTGCCTTGATTCCAGTTGAGAGATGGTGGTGAATAGTGACCTCCATATCCACCAGTAAAACACTTGAAAATGAAATGACAATAAAAGGAGTTAGTGGGTTAATAGTATGTCATTGTGGGAAGATCATTTGGATGAAAGAAAACCAGTATCCAGGACAGCTACAGGAAAGATAAACATAGAACTGAGGGATCCATGTCCCGTTTCTGTTCTTTCCATCACCTCAGATATGGCTAGAGCTCCAGAGAAAAGATAGTAAAGAAACCCAAGGTACAACACCTGGAATGACAAGAAAATATCAGCTCACAGCCACAGACACACCAACCATGAGGGTCAAAGAGAACAACCTTTTGCTTGGTATTACCCAAAGTAGGCCTAGATTGGAATGCAAAGATTAACACACTTTCTTACAATTACAGTATTTTCTTGACATATCATACAATTATCATGATGATGAGAAAATTATACTTGACAACTCCATAGCCCATGCTTACTGCCAGAATCAGCAGGCGTGAGAGAGTCTTCCTCAGAGTAGTTATGAAAATACCAGTAATGATAGCCCCCAAATCTTATGTCACGTTGCACAAGGGAAATGTGAGAAAATGCACAGTGCAGCCAGTTATCCAGATAATTGGCAGAAGAGAATGCAGGCATACGTGTCTCTCCTTCCATGTTGTAGACTAACCAGTAGAAATACCAGGTGCAGCCCTCAATCATTCCTAGCGCAATTACTCCAGCGATTTGATATTGCAGAAAAAATAACACTCTCCAGTTCTTAGCACACTGCACAAACCATGCAACAGCCAATGCCAGGTAGACCAGAGAAAGTGCTCCATAGAGCTTAGAATGTAGAGAAATTCAAAATGTGGTAAGTACTGGACAGTGATGTTTCATGATGGAAGGAATATCCAGTACAGGAAGGTATGCGAACATCTCAGCAGGAAGGTGGCCAAAGGGATTCTGCCACACGATAGACCCTTCCATTGTCACTTTATCAGTGGTCTTGCACTGTACCATTACTATGTAATAGATTCCACTTTTTTGCACTCTGAAAGTCTTTAAACAAGGGGCTATTGTCATTGAACATATATCTACTGACCTGGTGATACTCAGGAGAAACCTACCCTCAAATGATTTGGTATGGAAACTGGATTGTTCCTTTGAAGAGAGAGCCTCCAGTGTCGGACAGTTGATGTCATTGTGTCATTGAGGAGCTTGGGCTCACCAGGTGTACTGCACCCCTGCACTTCCTGAGAGCAGCACCACCTTTGCTTTAGTTTGTGAAAAAGCAAAGATCTTGTAAGTGTCAACCTTCTACAGTTTTTTCTCTGCTCTAGTTTTACAGACTACCTTTCCAGAAAGATCTTTGTATGCAACAGTGTCAGCTTCCTCAAAATAATAAATAAAAATGTCAACAAACGAAGGCGTTTCTGGTGTCTCTGTCTGAACTTGTGAACTGTTTTGAGGCTCTTCCTTTTTGAAAGTAACTGCACACCAAAAAGAGGTGATGTTCAATGACGGGATTTTTGTGTTACTCTGTTTCAGGACAGTTGCTCACCATCTATTTTGATATAAGGGGCATTACTTCCATACGGGGACTCCTGCCGAGTGTACATGCCCACCCTCAACCTCTTGTGCTCCAGCTTGTCACCAGCCAGTTAGCAGGTGGGTGCCTTGGGGGGGGGGGGATGATGGAGGAATAGCGTATAAAGGGTACCTGCTCGCCCTTGAAAGACACTATGCCAGCATTTGACGTGAAACAGCATGTGAAAAAAATGAGGAAGCACAACAAAAGGTGGCAGGTGTGATGTTTCTTTGTCATTGTGGTACGGACCTTGCTGGTGTGCAAGCACTGCAAAACCAAAGTTACGCTGGAATTCCAACTATGCTAGCGAAAAGACACTTGGCCCCATTCCTTGAACACAACATAAAAAAAAAATGTAAAAGGACATGTTGACCAACTCACAAAAAATAAATAAAAACAATAAATGTATAATTAATTAGGTGTGCGACTGCTGAACACAAGCCCTGAAAAAAGAGGTGTCTCATTGGGCGCCATCTCTCCAAATTGTGTATGTTGATGTCACCTGCGCGGCCACACCGTGATCTGACTCAGGCGCCGCTGTTGGTACATATCATAAAATTTCCAGCAACTGGCACGCTCATTGGGACGTGTTTCAAGGGATGTGTTTGGCATCTAGATGGGTTTGGATTCCCTTAACTCGCAGACACACAGAGTCCCTCATTTCTGTTGATTTCTCACATCTTGAACACCATTACGTTAGGGGTTGACGTTGAGGAGATACTCCTGTTAAGCCTTTTTCCGCCGCTTTTCTTACACTCAAGATTTCTGGTGACACGTTAGACTTTTAGTATTAAGCGCAAGATTCCATGGTTGAGGTCAATCAGTTTTGAGTCACAAAGAAGAAGACCCAAGCACAAATAAATACACAGTTCTGTTCTTTGTTAGAGGTAATAACACAAGGCCACCATGAACACTGTGAAGTTGCCAATTCTACAGCACCGTACGAGCCCAGAAGGTGGCTGCCAAATGTCTTCCTCCTCCACTGAAGACATAAAGATGAACGACAGTGAACTAGATGTTGATGTGCCTCAACACCAAATGACTCAGCCAGATATCCTGAAACACGTACTTGTGGCTTCCCCCAAATTTGTGCAGTTAAAGAAAACCAATAGAGTGAGCTCACTCTGGCAGCTTTCTCTTTCTCTTTCTCTTCACAAACAGGTATCTGCCTATTCAGTTGCTGTGAGCATGCTGGCAACAAAGGCCTGCATGTCACTTGGGCTAAACGACGACGAGTGGAAGAAGTTCGTGAGCAACTTGGGATGCCTCCAGAAAGCTCTCAACATGTTGGAACCAAATGGGATCACTGCCAATGTTCATCTTCCACAGAAGAAGGAGCCCACTTACAGCTTTACCACCCCAGCTTGCTTCGTTCCTCATCACTCTCCGCCGCCTCCTCCTTTTCCATATCCTTGTCCAAGTCTTAATCCTTTCACAACAACAAGCAACATCAACAACAATCCAAATAATAATAATGCCCAGCCGCTGCCCACGTCTGTGCTTCTATCTCATGCTCTCCAGCAGCCAAGGATGCTTCCAAAGCTCCTGCCCAGAGTTTCGCAGCCTCCACAGATGATGTGCCACAACAACATCCATCCAGTTGCTCATCAACATGCGACCTTGATGCCTTCAAGCAGAGCACCACCACTGATTCCACAGCAGATTGATAGATGTCAGGGAAAGGACAAAGTGGAGGAGAAGCTGCACCATAGGAAGCCCACAAAAATGGAGCCAGGCACCACTCGATGCTGCGTACATTGTGGAACGAGCAAGAGCTCACAATGGAGAAGGTCAGCTGCTGCTTTTACACACGCCACACATGAAGCATTATTAGTATAAGAAGCTAACTGGGGTTTTCCTTCTTTCACTGTTTTTTTTTTCATGCAAACTTTCAGAGGGCCTTTCAAAAAACCAAAGTAAGTTGGTGTTCTCTCTTCTTCTTGTTTTGATTTATACTGCAACCCTCTACGATGATGATGGCAATGATGGTAATCTTTTCTCTCTCTCTCTCTCTCTCATGGCAGGTTGTGCAATGCGTGTGGGCTGCGATACAGCAGAAGCATAGCTAAAAAGAAGAAGATGCAAGAAATAGCTGAGCATCGATCAAGCATCTATGGATTGCTCAACTAGAAAAGAAAAGAAAAAGGGATCAACTCACAGAGAGACTGCTTCTGCTTGCTCAACTGCTGCTGATGATGGTCTCCTTTGTATATATTAAGCTTCTAGTTATGTATTTGCTTTGTACACACACCAACTTTCTGTTTGTCAGCATCGAACTTGTCCATATGGACAAGCTTGCAATGCGATCGAACGTAGTGTAAATAAATAATAACACAGCTGTTAAGATCTCTCCTCTCTCTTTCTCTCTTCTTGCATCCTTTCATCATCATCATCATCATCTCTCTCTGCTCTCTGCTCTCCTGTCCGCACACGAGGAGCTGAAGAATCAGTTAGTGGAACTGTCAACCTCAACAAGATCTCTGCATTAATCAAATGAAGTTTATTTGAAAGATTGGGGGAAAAAACTCTTCGGATGGGCGAGACAGAGTGATGTTTAGGTCACAAAGTAGCCATTGATGGATGGATGAATTACATGAAGTACTTGAGTTTACCTTAAAAAAAATCAGCTCATGATCGTGATGATGATGATCTTTCCTTTCTACATAGGGGCGTATTTGCCCACAAGTTGACGGCACGAAGGGCAATAGTGCTGCATAGAAAAAGCACATTTAAAAAAGACACAAAAATCAATTAGCATACATTTAACGCACGACAGGATTCTCCTCAATTAGTAATTGTTTGTTTTTTCTTTTTTTCTTTTTTGAGGGGGGGGTAATTACCTCAACATCTTTGCATGAGTCTACGCAGAAAGGAATGAGACAGCATCCGGCCCAACAACCAACAAGACAGATACCACCAGCGGCAAGGTAGGTCAACAAACCAGGCACATATTCGGTACTGGTGACGCCTTGTACACCACACCATTGACATACGTGATTCTCGGGTCTGCAAGTGGGGGGAGAGAAGGTAGAACCTAAACATTTGTTAGTTTGAAAGAGCAGGAAATTTAGAGCTGTTTGCAGATAAGCAAAGAAAGCAGTACATTTGGGTCCATTTTTTGTTAATTGCGATAACTGTGGGTCCCTGCTGGTAGGAAGGCGCTGCCTGAGGATAGGGCGCAGGGGCAGCCTGAGGATAGGCCTGGGGAGGGGGAGGATTGTAGGCATAGGGTGGCGGGGCACCATGATGATCATTGTGCAACAATGATTGCTGGTCAACTCCTTGAGGTTCGGCTATGTAATCTCCCATGTTTGGAAAATTTTGTGTGTTCAATGACAAAGTACCAAAGTACTAATTATTTAGCCTGGGGGTGGGAAACTCTTTGTTTTGCGGTTTTGGCCCAGAAATGGGGGGAGAAGGTCGAGAAGCGAAAAGGCGTCGGAAGTATCTGCCAGCTGACTTCCAATCATGGGTTCATTATGGAGGAAAAAAAGAAGAAAAGTCGTTTTAATAGAAATCTAGAGGATTCCGCTCTCATCTAGAATGATCCGGACTGTTCCCGACGGCATGTGCGTATTTTTGAAAATGAGAAAGAAAAAATGGCAAATATTACGTTTTTCCATGGACAGTACTTGTGAGGAAAAATCGGCACCAGCTCCACCTCCATGAGGCCATTCTATGAATGCTGGTTTAAGAAAGAGAGCACAGTGATTGCACTCACAAGAATGGGGGAGGGGTTGGAATTCCAGCGTAACCTGGTGTCAAGCAATGGGGTGGCCAATGTTCGATTCGATCGAAACGATCAAACCACCATTTGATCTGAAGATTTTGGCGATTGGCCCAATGTTGCCGCGTTTGATTATCTATTGGCTGGAATTTTATATGGAAACAATAGATTGGGTGGATACCAACGGCCAAAAAAAAACTGTTTTGTTTTTTCATTTTTTTCATTTTCTTGAACCCACAATCGTCGAATCAAGTTTAAGGGTAATTTTCTAACAGCGTGTTTGTTGTTGTTGTTGTCGAGTGTGATGAGTTTTGTGGAGAACAGACAACAACAGCAACAAACACAATCGTCTTCAAGAAGCCGTGAAAAAGAAGGTGATTAAAAGAATCAAACAAAAACACACAAGAATCCTTCTGTCACAAAGTGCACTAAGGGGGGGTGCCTTGTGGCAGACCCCGAAAACCTAAAGCACAAAGGAAGAGGGGAGGAGTTTTTTCGTCCCTTTTCCTTTTTGAAGAGGCAGAAGAAGGATCAAACTCAACTGTGGTTAGTTTGGTGCTCCACGCGGCAGCCTTCCATGGACAGCTCCGACGATGTGTCTGGCCAGACACTTGAGGGCGTTGATGACAATCAACCGCTCCCAGTAGCTGCAGCACCTCCTATTTCTGGTACCTTCACTGATGTCGCCCCCTCTGGTTCATGGATCTTAGTTGGAGTGATAAAGTTGTGGAGCTTGCTCTGTGGAGGTCTCTATCTGCTCCTCATGCTGTTATTCAAGAAACATGAAGACAAGAAAGTCCAGCACCAAGATGACCCCAGAAGCCACCACCAACCTGATGAGAAGGCTAACCTCTTGGAAGGCAAATTACCAAAGGCCAACAACTCTGATGATGATGATGATGATAGAAAAGAAAGAGGCATGTATGAGACAAGCGAGGACAGTTGGAGATGCCAAAGCAGGACAAGGCTTGCAATGAAGAATTTGGCCAGGGGCGGCAGTGCAGAATTTTATATGTTGATGCAAGATGGCTACAAGCTCTTAACCTCAAAAACGGATTTGAAAGAGAACAAAGAAGAGGAGGAGGAGGAGGAGGAGAAACAAGAGCAGGATCAGTTGGCAACTACAGAAGAATCAGAGAGGCTAAGGCAAGCTGAGGTGGAAAGGGCTGGTCAGGGCCAAGTGATAGAATTCGATGCAGTCAGCATGTGCAGCAGCGAGTATCAAGACACAGCTTCAGACACACAATTGGCTATTGCAGAGAAGAGAGGCAGAAGTGGGAGTTTATTCAGAAGGTCCAAAAGTGAAGATTTGATGAGCACTCAAGAATTCTATTTGGCGCTGAGCACTGGAGGCAACAAGATGCTGCATTCACTTACCACTGAAAAAATAGAAGATAATACAACAATAAAGGAGAAAGAGACCACTAAAGAGGAGGAGGAAGCCCTTGGTAAGGCCAAGATCAAGCCGCAAACAAGAAAGGTTGAAGAGGGAAAGAAGAAGCTGAGAAGGAGTAAAGAAAAGCAGAAAGAGGAAGGAGAGGTTGAAGGAGGCTTTATAGAAAGCTCCAAAAGGATTATGTCCCTGACGGGAGGAAAGTTGGGTCAACTGAGAAGGAGAGCTTCTTCCTTTGTGAAGAAAGATGGATGGGAGGAGGCAAGAGAAGAAACGGCTGAAAAAGATAAAGAAAGCAGAGGCCTGGCTAATATCAGAAGCTCGCTAGGGTTTTCACGCAACAAACATAGGCCTTCATGGAATTCTGAAAGTTTGAGCGACTCTAACCAACAAATAGCTACTGAAGGAAATAGCCCTCCCTCTTCAGATTATGTGGGTAATTCCATTCCAGATGCTGACAGCGCAATAGAGGGAATCGAGAAAGAAGAACATGAAGAGGAAAAAAGAAAGCGTAGAGAAGTGTTAAAAGAGCTGACCCTTAGTGGAGTGAAGAAATCTCTAAATGGAGTGATGAAGCCCTTGAAAACTGCTAATGAGCTTATGCGCTGGAAAGTGAAAGGAGGATTGGGAAGCGAGAGTGGCAGCGATATGGGTAGCGATAGAGACGATGACAGTGATAGTGACAAAGAAAGCCACGAAGGAACAGTTGGCGACTCCTACTCAACCTATGAATCTTCTTCTCCTACAACTCTATCCCCTGTGGGATCCCCAACTTCAGAACGATTCATCTATCCTTCATTCAACTGTGGCCCTTCCTCCGGGCCATGCTCACATAGCACACCCAATATAGCAACAAAGCAGTCACCGCCCCAGCGTATTTCTCCTCCCTTCTTAAGGAAGTCTTTAACTGGTTTTCAATCATCTCCGAATCTTTTTCAGTCATCTAAAACAGAACAGACTCCACCAAGAAAAATAGATATTCGTATTTCAACTCCTCCCAAAACGCCAACACGCCTGTTTACTTCTCCTCTCCCGATTCCCTCACCTGCCGAACAAGGGAGCTCATCTCCATACTCGGGCTCTCCATTCCATCGCTATTCTCCTGAGTCAGGTATTTCCATATTTTCTTTTGTTCTTATCTTCAAGTTTTTCTCTTAGTTACTTACTCTTTCGTCGTTACAATCCAAACAGACTCTTCTCCTCCTTCTCCCTATTCTCCATCCAAGGACCCATTTTGCAAAGTAAAGAAGGACAAGCGACTATCCAACCTCTATTCCTCAATTTCCAAGTGGCGAAAGAAGGGCCATGATAATTCTTTGTATAACCACAGTGGCGACCTTACGGACGTACCTCATAGCAGAGTCATTGATGATTATGATAGTGACAATGATGCAGACGAGCTTGACAAAGAAGTCGACGTATGATGCTCGTGTTGCTTTTTTTGTCTATTGTTGAAGTTTTAAATCAATGTGTAATATTTCTCTTCTAACAACAGTATTTGAGTAGAATGGTCGACGTGGTGATTGAAGATGAAGAAGTGCAGCAGCAACATAGAGAGAAATTAGAAAAGGTTTCTTTTTTCAATACCCACACATTTGCCATCTTACTAACCATACCTTTTTGTCAGCTGGAAGAAATGCTGTGGCGGCTATTATCAGGCGAAGGAGGCTTTGAAAGAGCCAACAGACGGACAAAACTTGTGAAACTGCACTCATGCTTCCGGGCAACTGAATTGGTTACCTGGGTCTTGTGCGACCTTACACTGCATTCCAGAGCTGAGGTGATTTACTCTCCAGCTAACGGTGTCTGTATCCTTGCATCTTACTTTCTCTCACTCAGGCGGAGGCTGTATGCAAAGAGATGATGGATGAAGGCATAATGCACCACTCCAAGTTGAAGGACAAGGAGTTTATTGATGGGCCTTCACTTTATCGCTTGCAATGGGATAGTAAAGTAGCTGAAAACTGCCTCAACTACCGAAAGATATGGCGATTTCCTGCAAGGCCATATCAACAAGTTATTCAGTTTCTTGTAAGTTCCACTCTGCTTTACTGCCTATTTAGCCATATGAGTCTTTTTTTTAAAACTTTCTATCATAAGCTAACTTTTCCTTATGGTAGAATGGTTCACTTAATGAGTTATTGAGTCGATATTGGTCGGATGATGAGAAGATTATAGATATTAATTCGCTCAAACACAGCAAATTGTATTATCAATTCATTAATTCGACTGCAGAATTGCAAAAGGTAAATCACATTCCTCTCCAGTTGCATGCAGAATGCCAAAGTGAAGCTGAAGAAACTCTTGGGAAGCAAAGATGTCACTTCCAAATAATTAATCTATTCCATTTTTTTAGATCCAGTTTTGCAATTTACTGGACCAAGACGAGCGCAAAGCTGTTTTGATTAATATATACAACATTATGTTTATACATGGACAAAGTAAGTTATCGCCAGCGTCCTTTCTTGAGCGCAGATTTTTTGTCATCAGATTTTCACTCTCTGCTCTCTTAGTTGAAAGGGGCCTAAGGGATCTTGGTGGTGGAGTGCATTTTCGATTCTTTTCAGATATCAGCTACCAATTCAACCATGCCATATTTTCATTGAATGACGTACAGCATGGCTTGCTTAGATCAGGTAAAATGTGCATGAAAATTTGTCACACTTCTACTCCCTGCCTTACCCTTTTGGCTTTACTTGTCCCTTGTTGTTTTCAATTTCAAGACCCGATTAGAGGAAGGAGATGGAAAGGCCAGTTGCGGGCGAACAGGGCCATAGAGAGCTCGAAAAAATGGGACCTTGCTCTCAAGAAAGTCGACTGTAGAATACATTTTGTACTCTTCGGCGGACTTGTTTCTAGGACATGGCTCAGGTTCATTGTGCCTTGCCTTTTTCATATATATGCATGCCATATCCACCAGAAAAGTATTATTTCAAGTTCTAAAGACTTTCTTTCTTTCTTCTTCTTTTTTTTCGACATGCACACAGAAAGCAAAATGGAGGGCTTGTCCCATTGATTGATTGCAGCAATATGGAAAGTCAGCTAGACGACGCCGTTGGCTCCGTCATCACAGAACACATCAGTTTTAACTATGCCAAGAAGGAGGTAATTAATTTAACATTTATTTTTGTACCATCCCTTTCTATAAATATATATATATCACAAACAAGTGTTTATTACATTGTACATTTGCTTTACTCTATTATTATCTCTATTAATTATTATAAAACATATACCAGGTGAGTTTGCCAAGGATAATGAAGTGGTACAGTTCTGATTTTGGGAACTCAGAAGAGGAGATATTGCATTTCTTGGCCAGGTACTATCCTGAAGGAAGCTCAGAGCAGAGGTCCATCGACAACTTTCTTTCCACCGGCAAGTTTACTGTAAAGTACAAAAGCTTTGACTGGTCTCAAGTTGGCGTTTGCCTGGCCGACCAGACCATGATCATGAACCAACAACAACAACGAAAGCCTACATAATTGTTCTGTCAACTATTTATTTATTTATTGTATGTACACTTACACAACTAACACTAAACATATATATATACATATATTATTATTGAAAAAGGTATATACCTTATTTATTTAAAAATTAAAAAAAAGCAATTTATGCTTCAAGTTGTGATGTTCACAAGTTGAATGAAAAAAAGAAGTCAAGAAGGCAGAGAGGGCCGGTTGTGGTTTTGAGTCCTTCTTTAGTTTAAACTAGCCAAGTTCTTCTCATCCAGAGAAATGCCTTCAAGCTTTCTTGGGAAGAAGAGGTGATAGAGTCAGACCAGGTGCAGTTTAATCTAAAGCCTGAAGACATCTTCCCAAAATTTCTCGATTCTTGAAGTAAAGCAGTAAAGACACATCTGAGCATGGGCCCCACTTCGAGTCTCTTTGAGATCACGACTGCACTGGTGGGGGGGACAAACAAGACCTCACTTTTGATGGTTGAGCACTTCGCATCCAATTGTGGCTAATTGAGCAGATTGTCTATATGAGCTTTGTGAAAGAGTTTGAGAGAGGAGTGGCAAGAGCACGTGGGTCAAGAGAACATCAGGTTAGTTTGATGGATTGTTGTTGCCCCTGTTTTTTTCGAGTTGTTTGACCATTCCTCTCTCACTTTTGAAGGAAGATGAGTTTTCAGTGACCGATGGGCACTACAAAAAGCATGGTTATGCCCTGTTCTCAGTTTTTGATGGACACGCCACTGATGAGTACTCCAAGCATTGCAAGAGGCACATGCACTCACGCATCTTGAATAGCCAGGCCTTTCGTGAGGGCAACTACAGAGAAGCGTTAATCGAAGGATTCAACATCGAGGATGAATCTCTCAAAAGTAATCTTCACAAAAGTTCACGCTCATCAGATATCTGTTTCAGAGTTGATGTGAATGCTTTCTATCTGTGCCTCTTTAGAAATAGAGAAGAAGAGAGGAACTGGAAGAGGAGGCACTACGGCCACTGTGGCCCTCTTGGTGAACAGGCGCACACTCTTTGTTGCCAATGTGGGGGACTCTCGATGGTAAGAAGAAGAAGAAGAAGAAGAAGATGAC
>MRZZ01000218.1:0-14176 GCA_002025285.1 Acanthamoeba comandoni | reverse complement strand
GTTGTTCTTTTCATGTGATTCTGGCCATTTGGGGAATGCAGCTTTGCAGCAAGTGAAAGCCGCTTTAAACCATGCAGATAAGCTGGCTAATCAGCGTAAGAATATAGACAAAGTCATTTCAATACAGAGCCAACTTATTGGTGATGTGCGTATCTCTTTCTCCTGCATTCTTCTTCTCTTTTCGTCTGACTGACACACACCGCGCAGTATAACACAAGTCTCGCACAACCGCACCGTCGCTTTGTGTATGAAGGCGCTGTCTATTCATTGGTGGGCAAAACACAAAAGGTATAATAAAAGAGAAAGAAAAGAAAGCATGGTGAAAAGACTAAACAAAATCAATGCAGGAACGTCACTTGTATCTGTTCAATGATGTGCTGCTCTGCGTTCGTGCAGCCAAGAAGAAGCATCATCGCAGTGGCGGCGGCGCAACAGCAGCAGGTCTTAAGGTTGATTTCCTTGAACCGCTTGAAGCCCTGCGCGTAGCTGACCCACAGGACCCCAAAGGTTATAGTGATCTGCCTTTTTCAAGTCGTCCCATGCATATGCGGCCTTACCCTTTTCTATATTACACACAGAGAGGTTTACATTTCGAGTGATTTCAGCAGCCAAAGAATATACTCTCATATCCACAGACAAAGCCTACTGGATGCAGCTCATCTCTTCGTCTATTCAAAACCTGAAGGCCCAAACAAAATCAAATCCTGCAGTAATGGAGATGAAGACACAACAGAAGCAGTCCGAGCAGCAGCTAAATGACAACACGAACATAGGAAAATTTCAGCATGCAACAAAGAATAAAGAGAAACAAGGTGGAGGCGAGTGGCCAAACTTTGAAGAAGAGACATCACGAGAGCAACTGCTTCGAAAGATCGTTGCGTGGAGCAATATGCCTGATGAGGAAGCACTTGCGTGTCTAAGGAAATTTGCAGCAGCTGTTGAGGAGGAGATCAACAACAAACCTGAGTTGACTTGACACAAATGGTGATGTGATGATGAAAGAAGATTCGTGGCACTAAAAGACAGTATATTGATGGCAAGGTGGAGTGTGTAATGTAAGGGTCTTCATAGATTCAGGCCAGGGTAGATGAGACGTATATCAGCGTAGTAGCAGCTCTTCCTCAGCTAAAGCAAACAGGTCAGGACGGCCCTGGTAGGGCAGACTCTGAATCTATGAATACCCGATCACTGCTTAGCAGTAGTAGACAGTCCACCTCGCCCTGGACACGTTGTTTGCCACAGAAACATTGGTTGATCATGTCAGGATAAAAAAGTAGTAGCATTGCCACATAAGCCGCTTGCAAGTTCCACATCCATGAGTGCCTACATTGTGCCTTATTAAATTGCATGCTCAAATTTAATATTAACATTTATTTTCTTCTATCTATCTATCTATCTCTCTGTCTCTCTCTCTATCCATTCCAAGCATTATGAGCTCTATCTGGAAATGGTTCCTTTCACCCTGCAGATCCCTTTAGTGGCTCACAGGACCCCATTCCAGAAGCCCTGGAATGATCAACATATCGCTGGGACATGTCTCTATCCCTATGTTGCTTTGTATCTCTGCAAGGCCTCCTTTTGCATAAAAGTTAGTAAATTAGTTTTATCACCAAAACCGTTTTTGTTTGTTTCGTCAAATGAAAATCAAAGACGGTTCAACATTTCTGACCATTCAGAAAACTGCGAATTAACAACACAGAACTTTGGCCAACAGGCACGGCAAGACTGGAAAGGTTGCAGAGAGGGAAGAGGAAGAGGGAAACTCAACAACAACACAAGTGAAGGTTTGGTTCAAGAAAAAGAAAAAAAAAGAACAAATCTCTAAAATGAGGAAGCAGTTTCTGTTGTTAGTTCTCCTCTCTTCTGTGGCTCTTTCTTTTGTTACAGCCCAAGATTTCTGGTCAGAAAGAGAGGAGAAAGGATCCGGTGATGAGATACTGGAACGCCAACAACAGGAGGAGGAAAATCAGTTCGACATGCTAAAGAAGCTAACTGTGGAAGAGACAGAAGCAGGCAAGCTTAACCTCAATAACCCCTTGGAGCCAGATTCCCTCCTCAGCGGAGCAAAGAGAGGGCCCATGAACCACGTTATGCTTCAGGCCTTCGACACAGATGGCGATGGTCTGCTGAGTGGGGATGAGCTTGGCAAAATCAATAAGAAGGCCTGGCTCAACTTCCACAAGTCTATGACAGGGAGGGTTCTTAGTGCAATGGAAAACGTCGTGCCTGATGTTAAGGTTTGCAATCCGTTCTCAGTTCTTGGTTGCCTTTAGTTAATTCTTACTTACTCTCAATTCCCCATTTTCCTGCCTTTCCCCGCTGTGATTTACTTCACATCCAGCAAATGAAGGAACATGTAGCAGCCCGCTACCGTAGGTCTCAGAAGGGCGAGGCTGCCTCCCTTGGTGAAGAGCTCAACGGTGATATTCTGAATGGCAAGGTCTGGCAAAACCGTTCCTTGTTGTTTGTTTACTAATTCTTGAAGAACCTCTATTGACATCTTTTTTTCATGGTAGGTGTTGCAAGAGCGCTTTGTTAAGCACGTCAAGCATGCTGCCTCTCAAGAGGCCGAGCAAGCTGCATTTGCAGAGAAAAAAGACTCCAATGTACCCCAGTTTGAGCTTCACAAGAGGACAATGGAATATGCCAAACAGTACATTGAAAGAAACAAGAAATAAGTATGCTGTGTGATCCATTCTTGTTCTTTGACACCTAATCATAATAATGAAGTACCAAAGTAGTACTTTATTTACTCTTTTTCACACCCAAATTATGGCCAAACAAAGTTAAGGGCAACAGCATGGTGTTTGTATATAATTCTACAAATATAATTTGGAGCGAAGTAGAAACACCATGAAACAAAAAAAAAACACCACGAGCTGCAAAGAAACAATCTTCATCATGTTTCGTTTTGAGGTACCACAAGAGTGCAGTGGTAGGGCTACTCAGGAGTAAACAAGAGCCTGACGATGATGATCATCACAACAACCTCACAGTGAAAAAAAAAAAAGTGTTTGTCTGTTGGTTCAAGTGAGTGTCTTTTGACAAACAAAAGAGAAAGCAAACAGAAACCACACACTACCCTTTTCTGGGCTGACATCCTCATCAAATTTGATTGTCACCCAAAAAAACAAAAGGAGTTGATTCCGGCGAGTGTTGATCTCGCGACCTCAAGCGTGTTAGGCTTGCGTGCTACCGTTGCACCACGGAATCCTGTTTTATCGAAAACACATCTGAATCCTACAAAGACAAATCTTTGATTTTCCATTGTGAAAGTATAAAGATTTTTCTCTGAATAATGATTTGCATACAAAATTTTCAAAGAAATGCAAAGTACATTTCTTTGATTCTCGTTTAATCATTATTCTGATTGGTTTTAAGATCCTAACGAATCTAATATCAAAAATTGATTTTTTGATTTTTGAATTACTATTGGCTGCCCTTGGGTTTCAAAGGCAATGGTGTCCACTTCAATTTTGTTTGATTCTCTTTTTGCCTATTGCTCTCAAGAAAACAAACTCTGGATTACGCAACCAGCAAAGTGAATGATAGTGTTCATCATACAAAGAAAAAGTGCCTGGTGCCAAAAAAAAAAACATTTATAAAACACATAAATTTGTAATTTTGTTCATGAGGTGAGAAAGAAATAGAAACATCTCATTTGAGGTTATTTAATGGAATTTGTACAGGATTCCGTGGTGCAACGGTAGCACGCAAGCCTAACACGCTTGAGGTCGCGAGATCAACACTCGCCGGAATCAATCCATTTTGTTTTTTTTGGATCCTTTTTGTTTTATCAGGATCAAACAGAAAAGAGAGCTGTCTCTCTTTACAAGGGGGAGAACCGAGCTACTGATTTCCTTTCTCTTTTGGTTTTGGCAAAGGACCTCTAATGCAAAAAATTACTCTCTACTTTTACGAACTCAATACATCAAATACAGGACACAGGGCCAACATAGTTTTAAGTGTGTGCAGCTGAACCAATAAATTAAGGACATATTCTTTTGTTTTGGGCATAAGGCCATTAACTTCGTGCAAACAAATTGGATAGAGGCATGAAGAAACAGTTGTTTATTCAATTTCATTATTATTTGTTTTCAGGCCACACTACAACCCTAAATTGGGAGTGAGTGTGCTCAAGTGGGGACCACATTTAGCAGGGGAACTTCTCGCCAAAGGCATCCTTGAGGCAAGGGCAGCAAGAGCCCATGGAGTTACCAATGCATTGCAGGCAAGCAGTGCCGAAGTCCTTGCAGTCACCGACGCAGCCAGCAATCACAGCGGCGCACTGGATGCCAAGAGTGATGGTGCATTTGCTCCTGAAGAAGGAGATAAGGAAGCATAAATAAATAAATAAAAAAAAAAAAAACAGGATCTTGAAGCTTAAAGAGGAAAAGGGAATCTTACTGGGTGTTCATTTCAACAGCAGGGATGGCGCACTCGAAGGCCTCAGGAAGGAGCTCAGACTGAGCAGCGCTGGCGCAGATGCTGACGGAATCAGTCTGGCACTATATATTGTTGAGAAAAATAATAGCATCAAAAAAACCATCCATGGAGGAAGGATACTTCAACGGCAAAAAGTAGACTATAATATAATATAATTTAAATGGCAGGTTTGGACTTACCCACATGCAGGTCTGGTCATTCTCAGAACCAGCAGCGCATGAAGCCTCATCTTTGTTCTTAAGGCAGACAGCATCGCCTAGTTGCCAAAAAAAAAAGGGGTTCATTAGAAATAGGTGGATGCCACCCAAGAGGTAGCCAGGAATATAATGTGTAAAAATGAGCTGCTTACAAAGGACGAAGGAGGCCAAGGCAAGGAGAACAATAGCAAACAGGAATTTCATTGTTGTTGATGTTTAGAACTACTGCCAATATAGAGGTACTTTGGATGTTTGGTTTGTTGTTGTGCTTGGTGTTGGAATGAAGAAATGAGAGCACCGGACTCAAGCTAAAATACCCTTTTCGAAATGACCTTAATGACGTCCTACCAGCCAATCCACAAGGTCTTTCCCTCTCTTGGCAAAACCAGAACAATACCTCGACTGTTCATCTCTGGCAGCACTTGCTGGTTGGATGTCTATATAACCCCGTGTGTGACTTGGACGACAGTGTTAAGGCTTGTGACCTGCATACACACTTCAAACATTTCTCCCATTGGTCAAAATTGGAAGAATTAACAATAGCTTGAAATTTAATTGGCAAAATATTACTTCTGAATTTTGATTGGGCCTCTTTCTAACTCTGCTGTTTTGGTTTGCAAAATGGCACTGCCATTTCAATAAAGAAGAAACTTCCAGCCCTTTGCAAACTTCAGCTGTGCTTTCCTTCAAACAAAGTCTTTCAGACTTTGTTGAACGAATTGCGGATCTTCTTGCAGGATTCCAACACTTGCTTGCCCTGCACAGTGATTTCATAAAGTAATATTGCTTGCTCTTCTCCAGGGCCTTTGACTATCAGCACTTCGCAGAGATATTCATGCACTCTTCACCAAAGAGCCACTACTGGCATGTGTCAGGCAATTCAAAAAATGTATCCAAGGATAATATCTCCTGTTGCTGTTAGTTACTGGAGATATCTGGGAGCCGATATGGAGAATTCTTTGTTGCTGTGTCTGCAAGCACGCCCCCTGGTTCTAAGATCAAGGGGCCTATGACAATTCCAGGCAGTTCTAGTTCTTATTTTCCATCTCACTTTCCCGTGTAGAGCCAGTAATGGAGAACAAGAGCTACAAGTACTACTCAGTGGGCCTTACTCCCTCAGAAATGGTTAGTGCAAGCCCTAGCTTTGTCTTGTAACACAATAATACCAACTTTTGTCTTTGTTGAAATCAACATGACTCTAGGATTTTCTCCAAAGTGCCCTGGGGGACAAAGACTATGGAGAAAAGATGTTGGGTGGAAGTCTAAAAGCAGTTCCTACAGACAGGAGAAGAAGCAGGAACTTTGGTTATGCCGGTGAGAATGACCCCCTCCCCCAAGCTAGCACATCTTTACCATATGAGCAGCAGGTGATGTGTGATATGTGTTTGTATCCAAGCAACTCCAGTTGAGAATGTGACAGAGGGTTGGACTTCTTGTTGGCATCGAATAAGGATAGTATTTGAGCCTGCAAAAGTAAGGATTGTGATATTTTCATCTTGTGTTCTCATGAAATAAACTCATTGACCTTGCCTTCTCGGATATGCTACACCAGGATGGGTCAAAGATTGTGCATTCAGGGACTCTTGAAGACTTCATCACTTACCTAGTAGCATCTACAGGTATATTTATTATATATCTTGCTCCATGAGAAGCAATGGTATATGAGTAGTTGATTTCCACTGTGTTCTATGTGTCCAGATGAAGCTTTTATAGACAGATTCCTCTATGTGGCATTGTACTTCCTAACGGCTGAAGAGCTGATGGAAGGCATCAAGAGAAAGTATCCGTCAAACCACAATGCTCATTCTTACATTAATTATTTAAATGCATCTCTTTAAATGGCCCAAGTGTTCTTAACCACTTGCAAAGATACAAAGAGATACCAAGTAATGCCACTCCTGATCAGTTGGAAAAACATACTCAGAATGTCTTGCGCGTACTCAAGTTGTGGTATACCAAACACTTCTATGACTTTGAAAACAACCCCAGCCTCATGGATTCCTTAGAAGATTTCCTCCTGGTCATCAAACAGGCATAGCGCCCTCTCTCTATCTTCATTACCTCTCTGAATCTCACATCTTCTTAGATTGTGGGTCTAGCTGAAATAATGGGGAGTTCTAATGACTCATTGGGGAGTGACATGAGGTTTGTCATGGTGGAAACTAAGCTACTCAACACCATGGTAAGCAGAGAGAGCAATTTATTAGGAGTCAGAGAGTTCTGATAGTACTAAATTGGAGACACACATCAACAGGTACGAAATAGGATTTACACAAGAGATGCCCTTTGCGAAGAGCTCATGAACTTGATAGTGTTAAGGAGCCACCTGCTCAAGGAAAAGAAAAAGCTGGGCAAAGTCAAAACAGTGTTTGTGGGCAAGAACTTTCATTTTTTCTCACTATTCTTTCCTCTTTCCTAATCTAACCTGTGTGGTGCACAACTGTTAGGATCTGAGATGGTGGACTATTTGATGAACACTGCCTTGATAAACCGTGAGATGGCGGTGAGTCTCCTTCAAGTGCTCCTGCAGCACGGCAAGATAAAGGGTTGCTCACGCAATAGGTAGGTCTCAATTCATGATCACCCCTTAGACCATCATCACCACAAGATTGGCTCACTGCAGGTAACTTACATAACTCAATTGGCCAACAGGAATAGCACAGTCTTCAAGGATGGAAAGAAGATAACATATAAAGTGGTGTGTAAATATTGGAAGAATCATAGAAGACACTTTGCACTAATTCTAGTGTCGTGTATTTAAAAAGGTTATGAACAAACAAGAGAAGCAGTACAACAACAAACCAAAAGAAGCAAAGAAAGCAACAGACACTGTCAAGAAGGGCTCCTTAGCCACACCTTTGGTAACTCTCTGGTTATTGAGATGCAAGCTATGTTCTTCATCGTCTGACCCGAAATGAAACAGTTGGAGTGGCACAAGGTTGAAATTGCCAAACAGCTCTCTTTGAGAGAATTTGAGCTCTTCAGAAAGATATCAAGAACTGAGCTATGCAATGGGGCTTGGTCAAAGGTTTGAATAGATGAATGAATGCCAAACACTGTCAATTTCAATCAGTGTCTTATCAAATGTGAGTCACCTTACAATCTCACTTATAGGAAACTGCCAAAGTGGAGGCACCGAATGTGTTGAGGCTCATTGACCATGTGAACTACATCAGCTACTGGGTAGGAACAGAAATTGTCTCCACCACTGATGAGAAGCAACGCCTCAAGTTACTCAAGAAATTCATACAAATAGCTGAGGTACTCCACCCGAGTGTAGTCTTTTGCTTCTTCTTCAGATGTCCTAAGAACTAATGCTCTCCTAGATTTGCAGGCAATGGAATAACTTTAGCTCAATGATGCAGATCATAGTTGGGCTTAACCTGTCCCCTGTCTCTAGGCTTACAAAGACATGGAAGGTAAGAAGCTATGGCTCTCCTCGCAGCATAACCCTCTTACCACCAGCATTTTGGGTTTGCTGATGAGACTTCACAGGGGTTGAGCCCAGGAGCAGAAGCCACTTACAAGAGCCTACTGAGAATAACAGAAGGAAAAGCAAACTACAAGGTAGAACAAACGTACAAGAAGGAGAGAAGAGTGGATGAAACTTTAAGGTAAGAGAACTCACTCACGGTGGTGGCAAGTAGGTTTATAGGGAAGCATTGGAAAGCGCCCAGGGCCCTGTTTTGCCTATCTTGAGTGTCTACCTGAAGGACCTTACCTTCATCGAGGAGGGTAACGACCTATGGCGCGACAAGTCCAAAGGTGCTTTCATCTACACTCTGTTACTCATGCATATATTGTTTTACAAGTTAATGTGTTAGGGGACTCACAATATTATTTGGATTGCTTTTTTCCTTTCGAATGCAGGGCTGTACAATTTCCTTAAAATGAGGATGATAGCTAACATCTTCATGGATATACATAAATACCAGCAAACTTCATACACATTTGAGGTACCTACCACATGTGGCTCTCATCTTCCTCCTCCTCCTCTCTTGCCTAGCAGAATATCTCTAGGGATGGTGTCTCATTAGTTCCCTTCAACAGGAGAACAAAGAGATTCTAAGTTACATGGACACAGCGCGGGTGCTCACTAATGACTCTGAGCTCAGGGCCCTGTCTCTGATCTGTGAGCCTTCACAAAGGCACAGCGTCATGTGTATGGACAGGCAGCTGATTGAGAACTACCTCAAGCAACAACAAAGTTAGACCTAACTTGAGAGGTAAATCTCATGAGCAGCTCCATCTTTATAAATAGCAACAAGGGCACAGTAGTATGTTGATGTATAACATTCTTCTTAAAGTGTAAAGATACAAGTTGTCCAAACCTCTGCAGCGCAGAAATGATTTAAGGTTAATAGAGCAAGAATTACATTTACTGTGGGTGGCACCACAAAGGAATGTCTAGCAAAATATTGATTTGGTTACTAAGAGCAGACCTGTAGTGCACTTGTGCACTGTGAATGATGATCAGGAGATCCAATAATACGTTCACTTTTATTGCCAATAGTAATTACTATGGCCACACAGAGTTTGTCTTGCCTACTTGTGCGCCAGTAAGAAAAGGGCTGAGTCCCTGACAACAACCTGTCTGGCAACTGTAACTGGCCTACCATCCCCGAAAACACCACTTGGAGCATGCAACAAACTATGCATTCCCAACACTTTAAAGGGCAATATTAGCAAAGTGGGCCGTTTTCTTGCTATTCCAGGTTAACCAATGCAATTCCCCCCCCCCCTCAAGTAAACTGGGGTTCCTTTTGGTTCAGGTCACAACAAAGACTGCAAACGCTGCGGCAAACAGGTCCCGTCTGCAAAACATCTTCACTTTGCGTGGCCACTGGAATGGAGCACAAGATCACTACAGCTGTCCAACCGTATCAAAGTGCATCACACCTTTTTATATTATTTTTGGCTCATCATCTTTGACTCAGTGGATTTTGAATGCCTTTGATAATAATAACGCAGTCCGGTGCTAAAGTAACACGAGACTGACACAAATGGCAATTCTATAAATGGGCAGTATTGAAAATCGTACTCCCTCGGAGATCTGATTATTTGTCGAATTGTCGACATTATTACAGCCAATCGTCGCTCGGCAACTCGCCCATATGAATAAAAAATGAAGTTTTTATTGGCCGCAGAGCTGTGCGCCGTTACGACACAACGGTCAGTAGACCCACGTTTTTGTTGTAAAAGTTGTGCGCCGTTGAAACCTTCTTGATTTGCTTCAGCAATCTTCCTGTTTCCCGAGACAGTGGCTCAAGAATTTCTCCACACACACCACAAACATTTATGCTTTGTGCTGTGGGAGGAGGTTTTGTGTGGCGCGTTTTTGCCTTTGTGAAGTGAAACAGAAGCAAGCACTGGCACCTGTAGGAGAAGAAAGAAGAAACGCCAGTAAGAGCGTGTGGAGGCCTACAGTATAACAGATACCACCTCCACGACACAAAAATAACATCACTGCGCGATTCTCTCACAGCAAGGTGTTATAATTGGAATACAGCCCCTGGGTGCCTCAAAATCTCCCACACATACCACACACCCAAAAACAACCATGCAGCAGCATCAGCAGGGCGTTGCAAGAGCGGGGCTTATCTTGGCACTTCTACTAATTGTTATCAGCTTCAACAACTGTGGTAAGTGGACAAAGAGTTAACCGAAACACATCCCTTCTGTTTTAAAATACAAACAACAAACAGACAAACAAAACAAAACAAACCTGCACCCCACTTCTCCACTCTATTACTCCAATTATTATTGTTATTATTATTATTTCTCTGCCCTTCTCATACACATACATACCCTTGCAAGACTGCCTGCGATCAAGATCGTGGCGCAAGCCGTCGCCAACGCCATGAACGCCTCTCTTCTTCTCAAGAAAAACAAACTCTTGGAATACACACAAATCTTCTTTCTGCTCATAGGAGTCTCTGGAGCACAGCTCTATGGCTTCGGCCCTTACAACACGGAAGCCGTCTTCCAACAGTGGGGCGATGATTTCAACTTCTACGATGACAGCATAGATCTCGTGTACACGGTGACTTCTTCGTTCAATGGATACACGCAATACCAAGCCGGAGTGGCAGACTTCTTCCTCCTTGATGTCGGTCTCGCCCAAGTCTATCTGAATTTGGGAATCCTTCAAGTTCCCACCTTTGGCACAGGTATATCTTTTTTTGCGATATAATTTTAGGCAACGCATACAAACCAGGATATCTAAATTATGAAAACTTGGGGGGGGGGGGCAGGACTTGTCATGGCATACAGAATGGACAGCCTGGGAGACGCCGGACCTCTTGTAACGCCTCTCTTCCATCTTACTTCTCATAGCCTCTCCTTTCTTTGAAACCCAATTCTAACTGCCCAGGATAGGTACTCGATAGAGTAACACTGGCACGCATTTGGATGGGCAACATAACCATGTGGAACGATGACGCCATCAAAAACACCAATCCCACTTTGAAGGACTTGCTGCCTAACGCTCCCATCCAACTCAGCTACCTTGGTGAGTGCTTTAATGTGTCGTACTATCTTGCACATTCACTTTCTCCACACGAAAACCATGGCACCATAGCATGCTCAGTGCCTCTTTCTGTGTTTCATGGTTTTTGTTTTTTTTTTTCTGAATACAGGAAATGCTGGAATTTGGGGTCAGAGTTCCATGTTCCTTGGCGCCATGAAGAGTTTCTATCCTCCCTTCCCAAGTGTGTCCACCGTCGATCAGCTTCCACTCACAGGAGCCCAATCTTCTCATGACATTGGCAATTTAACGATCTTCCTCCAGGTTTTTGTTCTCTTTCTCTTTCTCTTTCATTTCTCACCACACAACCACAACAATACAACAGATATATATACACAAAACAATAACGACAACCACAAACTAACAAAAAACAAAAACAAAAAAAGACAACCGACAACAGCATGGGATACATGGATGTCTATCATGCAAAGGCCAATGGTCTATCCTTTGCCCATCTGGTCAACAGTGCAGGCAACATAGGTATGTGGGAGGGAGTGCTCCTCCTGATGTCTCTACTATCATTATCCCTAAATTCATCACTCATTGATCAATTGTTTAGTTGAGCCCACATTGGAAACCATTCAATCGGCGATGACCGACTATCTGTATTTCATAAGAAACACTTCCCTGTCAGCCAATATTTGGAATGGCCACGGCAATATGTCCTACCCACTTGCATACATGAGTTTCATTACTCTAGGCAAAACAAGCTCCTCTGCTATCAACTGCAACAGAGTGAAGGCATTGCTGCCATTCTTCACCTGGACTCAGCTCAACGACCAAGCAGCAACTGTTGCCAGCAGCCTTGGCTATGTGTCTCTGCTTGATCCCTACCGCAAGCGATTCATAGATGCTCTTGGAACTATCACTTGCAAAGGATCCACCGTGCTTTCCACAGCCTATCTCATGGGCTATGGATACTCATTGCCCATCTTTGAGGATTGGGGCAGGGACTTTTCTTCTGGCGATTTCAGGGCCAAATACTTTGAAAGAACGATAGACACACTCTATGATGATCTTGTCAATGGAGACTTGGACTTTGGAGGAGCCCCAAGACCTCTGGCTGCTGTTGCTGGCCACAGCTCGTATATCAAGGCAGTTCCAGTGTGTGCATATTCGATGGTGCCAGGATACAACCTGCCGAGTGGGGTCGTGCCTTCCAATTCGACACTTGTGCTGGACCTGGACACCATTGCAGAGATTTACTTGAACAAGATCACTCAGTGGTCAGATGCCAAGATCAAGGCCTTGAATCCGACGCTGTCGCTTCCAAATGCGGACATTCTGGTGTTCTTGGAAGATGACAAAGACGAAATGGTCTATGAATCTCTGAGCTCCGTGGCTGGATTCTCAGACGCTGTAATGCTTCTCTCTGTCTCATTCTTTTTTTTTTTTTACTCAACTACAACACTTTGGCTAAGTTGTTGGTATAATTTTCGCTTACTGTTTTTAAAACCTTAGGTACTGGTGGGAGACAAGATAGTGTTTCCAATTGTTGGAACAGGAAGAGACGTTCAAACGACACCGTCCACATTTGTGACTAGTTTTAAATCAACGAGTTATGCATTTTGCCTGACTGACATCTTTTCGCTCTCCACAATCAACATTGGCCAGGCTTCTCTCAAGAATGCTGGTAATTGTGACTCAGAGCCCTTTTTGTGTGCTTGCTTTTGCCAGTCATATGCCTTTTGTAACGAATAATTATTTTTTTTTTTTTGTAATTATTTTTTCAATGTAAACAGCTGGGTACACAGTCCGCCCAGGAGTGGCGTCTTTGTTGGCTTCTGTCAGCGTGACCCCGGAATACGAATCCTACACTTACACGTCTAGCAAAAGGACTGCCACCTTTGATCCAACTCTGCCACCGAGCGTGATTCATGGTAACCACTGACGGAGAGTCTGTCATTTTTCTTCTGCATACACGGCCTTTCTCCTTTTGCGTTATTATTTGCCTCCAATTCGACATTGGCATGGACTGACTTGTTTTGTGTGTGTGTGGCCATTCCCCCCTCCCCCAATATTCACACATTTTTAAATGAAAACAAGTGACTAGCGGCAGCAACGCGTGGCCTCTGATCGTGCGTGCCTATTTCTACGTTGACTCACAGAACATGAAGGATTGCAGCAAGGCCAAAGCGCTGGCCGATTGGATCTACTGGACGCGCACGTCGAGCTCTTCCAATGACACGGCGACCTCCTATGGGGCGACTCCCATCACAGGTCCGACGACTGGTGCAGTGACGTCGACGAGCAATTTGCTTCAATTCTTGCACGATTTCACGTGCAAGGGCAACCACGTGTGGGCGTCTTGGTCGTGTGTCTACAAGGGCCAGCTGTGCAGTAACCACGGCGTGTGTTCGAATGGCGAGTGCGTGTGCACGGGCAAGTGGGAAGGCACCTATTGCCAAGAAGAGGTTTTGACTGCCAGCAGTTCGAGTACAGACACGCTGGCGATCGCGCTAGGTGTGGTGTTGCCAGTAGGATTCGTGGTGTTCTTGATCCTGCTGGGAGTGGGCATCTTCCTGGTGCTGTTCCTTCGCTACAAGAAGAACAAAAAGGAGACTTGGTAACAAACCAAAGAGTTTTTTTGGCAACAAACAACGAAAGCACAAACAAATTTTTTTAACTTATTTTTATTATATTGATTAATCAGGGAAATTGATTACGATGAGCTTCAAATTGGAGATCATTTGGGATCCGGTGGTTATGGAGAAGTGTTCAAAGCGATTTGGAAAGGCACTGATGTTGCAGTGAAGAAAGTTTCAGTGGCCAATAGCATCAGCTCAGACATGCGGTACAATTTCGTTGAAGAGGTATGTCATATGGCATTTGTGGTGTGTTTGGTGGTCTTGGTGGTGATGTGTCAGTGATGTGGTGTGGAGGTGGTGTGTATGCACGTAAACAATGGCACTGTAGAATGTGACGAATGAGTTTTTGGTTGGTGGATTATTTTAATAATATAAATATACATATGCGTGTGTATGTGTTAGGTGAGGATAATGACGAC
>MRZZ01000206.1:0-11072 GCA_002025285.1 Acanthamoeba comandoni | reverse complement strand
CGCGCAAGCAAATCATCGACCACAATCTTGACCATTTTTCAGTTTCGTAGTAGATCTCCTGTTCAAATGATCATCATCATTTGAGGGTTGCTGATGCTGGGTTGCTGATGTGCAGGTACTTTTGGCGCCTTTTTTAAATCTTTTTTTTTTTTAACGAAATCATGAAATATTTCATATAATGCTGGACAGCCAATTCGAAATCAAAGTACAAATGGGCAGAGGGATATTTGTGTGCACTTGAGAGAAATTGCTGCAGCGGCTTGTGATAGAGGCTACGCAGTCAACCGAGTGTCTTAATATTTACATTTGCAAAATGAGTAAAAGGTAGCCGAAACGAAGTCAAGCAAGTGAAGAGCAACTGCTTCTAGTGAGCAATTTGAGACCTGCAAACTGAAAAAGATACATGTCTCAATTCGTATTTATCTGCAAAGTGTAGCATGTCGACATTCTTATTATGGCATACTCATGCTCATTTTAAGAGTTTATGGCGAGTCATTCACTAAAAGAAGGAATAAGGTAAGGCCCGGGATCAAAAGATGCTGGCAAGTAGCTTTTTTTTTTTTGTGAATGCTCCCACAATGAAAGCGTTCACCCTTCGCTTCTAGTATTTAAGTATGCAAGGGCCTTCATCCACAGAACAAGGTGTTAATGATATCACGGTGCTCTAATGCCAAATGGTGCTGGTAAACATAGGCTCCTCTATCCCTCAAGCGGTGTAGATCTGGGTTCGACCCCCAGCTGGTTCCTACATCGTAGTGTGTAGGAAGTGGTAGTGTAACTGGTTAACACGACATGAGGTCAGTCCATATGGCTCCCACAACCTCCAAATCTCTCTTAAACTGGGTGGGTGGTTGTGAGAAGAATCGGCTGAATCAAACCTGGCTCAATCACCTTTAGCACCTTCACTTTTTTTTGTTGGATGAACAAAGGAGTGTCCAAGTTCAGCTGTGCGTGGGTGACTAGCAAGCAGTGTTGATTGATTGAGTTTGTTCAGGCAATACTGAGCTGCACATGAAGGCAAGCAAGCGTCTTTGTCATATCAACATTACTTTGTTCTCACTGCTTGAGTGATGTGCAAACTGCAGACATAAGACGTGTTTCAGATTGTCTGCAAAGTGTAAACAGCAAAAAACAGCACCATGTGCATTGATGACTCATGACCTACTTTTGCTCGTTTTGAGGGTTGAATCTGGCTTTCAGAAAGAGGACCAAGCAAAAAGATATGTGCATCCGCCGGGAATTGAACCCGGGTCTCCCGCGTGGCAGGCGGAAATCTTGCCACTGGACCACGGATGCCTTCTCTGTTTCACTTGCTCGAATTTTATTTTACAGGAAAACGAAAAAATTTCCTGCGAGAACAAATCCGTATTTTTTTTTAAAGTGTGGCCAGTGAAAGTCAAGCCATGTATTTTTGAGGTTCTCAGAGTGTGACCGAAAAAAAAATTAATGAGCAGTGTTTTAAATTAGTTCGACAGACAATCTCAAACCTTGTAGTAATTGAATACCACTTAAAAGCACTTAAAAATATGGTACAACGACAATAATAATGCATTTATTTACATACAACAGAAAATGATAAAATCAAAACACTTGGACACGATGATTGCCATAGTCAGCAACAACAATGTGGCCCTTCTTGCTATCCACTGCCACACTACAAGGTCCATCAAACTGGCCATTGTCTGCTGCCCCATGTGAGCCAAATGCATGACAGAATTCACCCTTGCAGTTGAACACTTGTACACGGTGATTGCCAGTGTCAGCAACAATGATGTGGCCCTCCTTGCTGTTGTCACTGTCCACGGCCACTCCACATGGATGTTTAAACTGGCCATTTGATGACCCTTGTGAGCCAAACGCATATAAAAAGGCACCCTGGCAGTCAAACACTTGAACATTATTATTGAAACGGTCTGTTACAATGATGTGGCCCTCCTTGTTGTCCACTGCCACACCCCAAAGATCTTGAAACTGACCATCTGCTGAGCCATTGGAGCCGAATGTGTGGAGAAACTTGCCCTTGGCAGTGAACACTTGCACACGGTGATTGCCATGGTCAGCAACAATCACGTGGCCCTCCTTGTTCACTGCCACTCCACAAGGATACTGAAACTGACCATTTGATGAACCATATGAGCCGAATGCACGCAAAAAGTCACCCTTGAAGTTGAACACTTGAACGCAGTGATTGCTACGGTCAACAACAACAATGTGGCCTTCCTTGCTGTTGTCCACAGCCACTCCATATGGATCTTGAAACTGACCATTTGATGTCCCTCGAGAGCCAAACGCAAACAAAAAGTCTCCATTGCAGTTAAACACTTGAACACACGTATTGTGGCGGTCAGCAACAATAATATCACCCTGCAAATTAACTGTAACTCCACAGGGACTTTGAAATTGACCATTGGATGACCCTTTAGATCCAAATACGAACTGTGGCTCGTTCACTTTACTGTAATCGCTTCTTCTTTCTCCTTTCTCTTCTCCAACTTGGCGTCTCGCTTTCTTCTTCTTCTTCACTTTCTCAGCCTTTGAATGAAGGCCATTAGCTTCTTTCAAGTTCACAATCCGTCCATAACCCTCAATCATCCTTGTCAGTTTACATTGCTGTTGACCTGTTTCATTGTCCTCGACCTTGCGGGACTGTGCTTGTTGCTGATGGTGGTCGTCACGAGATGGGCATGGATCATACTTGAAACTATCATCATCGTTGTGAGTTACAGTTTGCAGTATCTGTTGGTGTTGGTATCGTCTTTTCTGGATAGCTATCCTCAAGCGTTCAACCAATTGATGCTTAGCCATAACAAACTCAAAATCATGACTCTCACTTGATAATGCTCCTTCTGCCATGCCATAACTTCTCCCTACCTTTCTGTACACACTCTCTAGTCTCTGCTTCTCAATGCTCAAACAGTGCAACTTTTGAAAGGTGAGTGCGTGTAGTTCTTTCAAGAGCATACTTTTTCTCTCGTCAATCTGCTTGTGTAGTTCCGAAAACTCTTCATTGATTTGGTCTGCAATCAACTTGGATTTTGTCTTTACGTTGATGTGAGTCTCACTGACTGCTTTGATGGATTCTTGCAATTGCTGCAAATGGGCCTTTGATTCACACATGATCTCTTTCATGGTGGCCTTGCACTTTAGAGCAGCTTCGTTGAATGAGCAGCGAGTGTGAGACCGATGAGTGAGCATTGCACAGGCGCTGCAGATGGGTTGGCTACAGTCCTCACAAAAGGACTCTATTTCCTTGCATTCATGACTTGAACATGGCCTTGCACGTGTGCTGTTGGTCATCTGCTCCTCCTCCTCCTCCTCCTTTCTTTTCAACTCATCTGCCCTGGGCTGATCAAGAGCTGCAAAGCGAGTGTGATTCTTAGTTGCTTTCATGCGTTGATGGGCTTGTTTGCAGGCCAGGCAAAGAAAGTCATCACAGTCCAGGCAATGTGTAACTGCCTGCTCCTCACAAGAGCACAGCAGCAATCCCAAAACCTTGTTGTTGTTGTTGTTGTTGCCCCTTTTATTGCCATGGCCGGTGCTGGTGGTGAGTTGGATTTGATCCAACAGCTGGTGGATGGCGAAGTTGATGGGGAGATCGGTGACTGATGAAAAGGGGCTGCTGACCTGATGGCGGCAAGTGGGACAAGACCACGCACCCTTCTTTTTGTCTTTGATGCTCTTTGCAGCGTTCAAGCTCCACTGCTGAAGACACACCTGACAGAAAGAATGGCCACATGGGCAGACCCTCACTGGCGGCTTGAATCGTTCCAAACAGATGGCACACTGGAACTGGTCTTGCCTATCTGCAGTGGGGGTGGCCTGTTCCATCTGCAAAATCTGCCTGGCTGGCTTCTTCTTTTGTTGTGTAAGGCACCTTAAATAGAAAAGAAAAAGAAACAGAAAAAGTTGTGACTCTACTTCTGTATGTTTTTAACAAAATTTTATCCTTACATCTTGATTTCAATCAATTGTGTTGATTTTATGCTAGTGTTTTTGTAGATTTATGAGCCAAGAGATGATTATACAAAGTAGTACCAAAATAGTTGAAAAGATTGTAAAAAAACTTACTTACTTGTGTATTAAAAACTTAAAAACTTTGTATTTGTATTATCATTGTGTTTTTTTTTTAAAGATAGATTAGCCTCATGGTAAATTTGGTGAAATATATTACTTTGTTAAGAGTGCACTGACATGGTGATGGAAACCAAAATTAAAATCGGCCACTCTATCCTAGTACTATCATTCCTCTTTTTTTTTTTATTTAACATTTTCACTCCTTTGTGCATTCACACCAGCACAACTAGCAAGGAGATGATGCAAATGCAAGACCACAGCAGAATGACTGCAACTTGGAGAACTGCGTTTTTGGCTTTGTTCTTGTGGAGTCAGGTCATTTCTGTGGCCTTGGGAATTCCTTCACACCAAAGGAAGCCAGCAAGTCTGGTTGCGTCCAACCATCTATCTTCAGAGGCAAGTAGGGTCAATGTGCTTGAGGCACCCATAGCCGAAAAGAGGCCTCTCAATCGCACCTTCCATGTTGACAACCAGACTCTTGTCATCACAGATGAGTACTACTGGATGAGGAACAGGAGCGATCCTGCTGTGTACAAGGTATGTTCTCTCTCTCTCACACACACACATACCTTGAACTTGAGACAGGCTTGCACTGCCACACCAATTGCATCACCAATTGTTTGAAAACATTGTTTTCTATTCTTGGGTCGCTCTTCTTCACTTGTTCCAATGTCCCCCCCCCCCCGCCAGCAAATAGAGATGCTCTTATTTGCTTCTTCTTGCAACTGCCTTCTCCCCCCAAAACAAAATTGCTCTGTTGACCAAGTGTAACAAATGCATTTTTATGCTGCCCAAACAACACTCCGAGCTAATCTTGCCCCGAATAGTATATCGAGGCAGAAACAAGGTATGCAAGTGCAATGATGAAGAAACACACAGAACTGATGCAAACATTGTACCAAGAGATGTCCCACAGGTGTTCTCCCTTGCAAGTGTACTTTTGTTATTTGTTTGGAACAAACATTTCTCATCACTAGTGCCATCTTTTTCCACAGAGACGTGGAGGAGCTGTCGCCTCCTCCCACAGCCATAGGCAGTTACCAGTACCACAGCAGATATGAAAATGATAAACCGTATGCAACGTATGTGTCCCTATTATCCTTTGCTCTTAATAAAAATCAAGCATTCTCTAACTCTTTCTCAATGCAGATGGTATCGACGCAACTCTGCAGGCCAAGATATAATGATATTGGATGAAAACCTTCTTGCTGAGTCCAGCAACAGTTCATATTTCAAACTGGTATCTCCGTTAATCGTGTTGCAACATATAACAATTGACTTGCTTGTTAAATATAGGAATATGAACATTTGTGTGTGAATATTTTCACTTAGTTTCTGCGCTGCTGTAACTATTGTTAACAAGCAATTCTTTCAATTGTAATTAGGGAATTCTAATCCCAAGCCCTGATGAAACCTTATTAGCTTATTCGTTCGATATCAAAGGTTGGTGCGCTAAGAATACCCCTTCGTGGTTGGCATATCAATTAATTTATTGTTATCTTAATGAAGGCAACGAAATCTATACGCTGCAGTTCAAGAACCTGACAAATAATCAAACCTTGGCTGATAGAATACCTAATATGTATTATTCATGCCAATGGACGAAGGACAGCACAACTGTCTTTTACAATACAATAGATAGCACATTTCTTCAGCCACTACAAATTTACAGGCATACTATTGTATGCACACCCTTCCTCACCCTTTACAGCCTCTCTTCTRACGTGAATCTTTTGAATCTTTTGATCTGTAGGGCACCGATTACACACAGGACAAATTGATTTATGACTCCTCCAACGACCTCACGTTTGAAACCACTTTGACAAAGACAAACGATGAGAAGTTCATCTTACTCCAAATTTGGGGCCAGGTAATAGTGGTGCAAGCAGAGAGAGCTGTATAGTTTGCGATAAGCTTTGGCACAGCAGAGAGAAAGGAAAGAGTTATACAATGAAAGTTTCTGTGTCTAACAAATGAGGTCCCCCAGATTACAAATGAGATTAGGTACTTATCTTCAGAGGACTCGAATGGAGATTTTAAAATTCTGTACCCCAGGTAGGTGCACTGCTACACCAATATCAGTTTTCTTTTTCTTTTTTTTTAAAGAAGACAGCTAAGAAGAGGAATGTATTGAGACAGAAATGCTGATTTCATCAAATTTCAGGCAACGTGGAGTTAAGTACTATGTAGAACACCATAATGAGACATTCTACATTCTCACCAACGATGATGGGGCATTCAATTCCAAGATAGTATCTGTTCCAGTTGCCAACACTTCCAAAGATAATTGGAAGGAATTGGTATGTATATTCATGATAAGCAAGAATCAACAAGGAATATAAAACTGATTAACTCGTTTAACTTTTAATAATTCATTGACAGGTGCCTCATGATGAAGATGTCATGATAGAAAGAATCAAAGCGTACAAGGACAAATTAGTCGTATGGTTGTTGACAAACTTGGAGAAACAGATTCGAGTGATCGACTGGCAAACGCCCCAAGCACAACCTGTGTTTGTTCCTTTGCCCAAAGGTGTGCATGCATACTGGCCAGTTCAGCTGACAACCACATATATTCAATTTTTTAACCCCTCAAATTTGTTCGATAGGCTTCTACGACGTGGGATCCGATGACAATAATGGAGAAGATGACACCTTTCCTCTCCGTTACTTTATCTACAACACCAGTGTTCTACACTTCTGGTTGTCATCTCCCTTCATCTGGCAAATGTCAACAAACATATAACGTTTGTGCCAGCGTGATCACTAACACTGATTATGTTAATAATAGGTACTCCAGCTTTGTACAACCAACTATTTACTTTGAATATGACATGCTGGATCAATCCCTCAGAAAGGCACTCCTCAAAGCCAGCCCCTTGCCTGTTTTCTATGAATCTCTCTCTCTTCTCTCTCTCCCCCCTCTATGACTCATGGACGTTCGTTAACATTGGTTGGGTGGTTCAACATGGCAATGCTTCTTTAGGTGAGGGAAGCAGAAATACGAGGCTTCGACCGCTCCAAATACGAAGATGCAAGGCTCGAAGTGGAAGTTGCTGACGGAGCCCGTGTGCCAGTGTTCCTTGTCTATCACAAGGACCTGCGAGATCACACCCACGGCAACCCAATGCTCCTCTACAGCTATGGTACTGGTTCCTCAGCCCCCCCCCTCCACACACTTCCAGTCGTTACACAAGCGATGGTGAAGCGCCACCTTCTTCTTGTTGTTGTTGACAAGAGGTTGTATGTATAACGGCAGGTGCCTACGGAGATGTCGGCTTGCCGTTATTTGATTCCACAGTGCTCAGTCTCCTTGACCGTGGTCTGGTCTACGGACATGTTGGCGTGCGGGGAGGGTACGTTAACCACCCCCCCCCACTGTTTTTTTTGCGTTTTTGTGTTGTGCGGAGACAACAAAGAAGGGCCAAAAGGGTTTCTTTCCTTTTCTGTTGTTCCCTCTCCCAATGATCGCCTGCACAACCCGACCTCAATACTTGATCTACAGATCTATAGATCAACGACAATTGCGTCGATTGTTGCGCCGCAATTTGGGCAGTTACAAGGGAGGGCGTGCTGAAGTTTCGAGCAAAAATCAACCAAATTTTTTTTTCGTTTTTGACATGATGGTCTCAAGTGCCTGAGCTCCTATGATCATAGAAACTGACATTGTGAAAGACGACTGTTTTCTCTCCCTTGTTGTTGTTGTTGCCTGTTGGCATTTGCGTCTCCTTGCCAAAGCTGATTCCTTCGTTTTGCGCTTTCTTTGTTCTCTTGCACTTGATGCCCTCCTGGTCCGCCTCAAATTCGTACGAGGTTATTGTTTTTACAGCAGAAGGCAAAGAAGAAGAAGAAGAAGAAGCAAGATGGGACGTTCGATGGTCCACCAGGATCACTGGCGGCTTCTTGTGATAGGCCGCCACTGCTTCGGTCGTTGATGTCGCTGCTTCTCGGATTCGCTTTTTGCTGGCGACGTTCGTGTCTGCGACTGGCACCAACCTCTTCTCTGGGCTTCTTCTCAGACTCGTACGAGTCACGCCATCCGTCCTTGGTGTCTTCCAGCAAGAGAAAGATGATGAAGATGATGTTGATGCATCTGAATCAGATTCGGTGGGCCCACGCCTGAATGGCATAGCCGTGGTACTGTATGGTCCTCTGATTGTTTGTTGTTGATGTTGATCTGCAGAATTCTGAAGATGGCTCATGTGGGGTGCCCACATCGTGGTGGCCCTTGAGCGAGGCCCTTCATCATCATCCTCTCCACGCTGCTGAACCAGGGCATCGACATCGTCATGACGATGATAGGTTTCAGCAGGATTGAGCAGGAAATCTATGGAAGATTTAGCACAGGCCCTATTCACATCTTTACAGTCGTCTGTCTCTTGTGAATCCTTTTCAGCTGCCTCTTCTTCTTCATCTTCTTCTTTTTCATCTTCTTCTTGTTGTTGTTGTTTTGCACTCGTTCTCTCACTTCTGTAAGGACAAAATGGACATCCATCATCATCATCATCAGTCCATCCAAACTGCAACAATTGTCCCACCAGTTTCTTTTCTTCTCTCTACTTCATGTTGCTCTCTGTGCCAAGAAAAATGAAAAGAGAGATGGCAACCAATGATGATGAGATATGCACATCACCATCATGCTACTGATGAAGATGATGAAGATGAAGGAGCTGATGATGATGATGAGATGTGCACACTATCAACACTCTTCTTCTGTGTGTGTCAACTCCTGCTTTCAGGTATGTGTTGCTGAGAGCATTTGGTGTATAAAAGAACAAAAGTTTATTTGCACTGTTGCACAGCTAAGTTTTATGTGAAGAAAAACAAAAAACAATATATCAATTTTTATATTTGCACATGTATGAGATGAACACAACACATTAAAATACTAATCATACTTTTGAGATGCATCCAAGTAGTTGAAACTGAGGTGCACTATAAGTTGAGCCAACTGCAAACTTTAAAATAAAAAAGTACTTTTGTAGCTGTTATGTTTTCTTTTTTTTTATGACAACACACTTTTAAGATCTCTTTATGGTTCTAATTGGTTCTGACCAACTCAATCTGGATTCTTCTTGTGTGAGCAAACGGATGTCACCATGTCAAGGTGATGTGCGTTTGAAAAACAACTATAAGTATGATAAATACATTGATTCAATAATTTATCTTGTGTTTTGTAAAAAGTTTTGTACAATTTTTTAAAAATTCTAAGATCTGTGATATTCCCCCTTTTTTTCGACCAACAATATCTTAAAATAATAATGATGATTTTAATTTAAGACTAGTCTTATTACTAAACATTACTCTTTGTTCAGCGCCTCACAAACTTTAGCCATGGGAGGAGAAGCAGTCGAAGAAAAAAGCGTGACTAGTCCACCCCAACAACAACAACAACAAAGAGATGACGAGGCTCTGATGCGTGAGGCCATTGCCCTGGCACAAACCGCCAGAGAGGGCGGAAACCATCCGTTCGGAGCGTTGCTTGTAGATGCCAGAACAGGCCAAGTGCTCTTGCGTGCTATGAACAGCGTGGGCGACTCTGGCGGCGACATCACACGCCACGCAGAGCTCAATCTCATCAGCGCTGCTTCAACTCAATTGTCGCCTGATGTATTACAGGTAAAGCCCAGCAGTGTTGATTGCTACACATCCCCCCCCCCCCCCACTGCCTAACGTTGGGTGGCCGGTGGGTGCAATGCAGAATAGTGTCCTCTATACCTCAACAGAGCCGTGTGCAATGTGTACTGGAGCCATAGCGTGGTCAGGCGTGCCCACAGTTTGCTATGGTAAGCAAGAAGAGAGAGGAATAGAGGTAGAGAGGAGAGAGAGAGCAGAGAGGACAACAACGGACTTGTCACTAATCAGCATTGGATTGGATATGTCTGCATGTGTACAGGCTGTCCTGCTGAAGTGTTGGGTCAAATGGCGGGGCCTTACTTTGTGGTTCCGTGCCGCCATCTGTTCTCATTCTGTCAAGTTGGCTTTCCCCCCAATTCTTTCTGTAACCAAAACACCTGTTGTTGTTGTTGACTTTCTGTACACTTTGTTTTTTTTTTTGGGGGGGGGGGGACTATATCCAAAACAGAAAAAGATCAATGTGGTGGGACCAATCTTGGAAGATGAAGCTGTCCAAGTGCACAAAGGATTTTGGGATTCTTGGAGAAATTGAATGAATGCAGGGACATAAGAATTTTAAAAAATATATAAAAATGCAAACAGTCAGCACACTTCTCTGCACATGTGTCCTGCAGAGAAAGGGATCGTGTGGTGTTTTTTTTTCAATATTTATTTAAATTTTTAACAATATTTGATATTTTAAAACATTTTGAGAATGAAATAATGGCCTTGTTGTGGCTAAATGAAAGTCATAACAACAAGCTGTTTCCTTTTTCTTCTCGAAATGGGAGAGAAGAACTACAGACACACTTCATACTCTTTATGCCTCATCATCACTCAGCAAATACAAGGAAGGATGAAAGTAAAAAAAGGAAGTAAAATAATGTAGTGAATGAACCGACATTTCTCTGTTATAATTTAACATCCACAACATTGAAGAACATTGCCTCTCTTGATGTTTCTTCTACTTGTCATCAATTGAGGTTGTTGCCATTGCTGTGACACTTTTACACCTCTTTCTCTTTTTAATTTTATCTTCCAAGTGGTCTCCACACTTGGCATTGCACACACGCCACACCACTGGTCTCAGGGAGTCAGTCCCCTTGGCTTTGCGCCAACTGAAGCACCTCCAAATGGCCTCCTTCAGCAGCATAGGCGCATGTCCGACTATCCCAAGGGCAGCCTTGGCTTCTTAGCCACTGCAAGACCTCCAAATGGCCTCCACGAGCAGCACTGGCACATGTAAACCCATCCCAGGGACAGCCTTGGCTTCGCGCCCATCGCAACACCTCCAAGTGGCCTCTTTCAGCTGCATCGGTACATGTGTACTTATTCCAGGGACAGCCTTGGCTTCGGGCCCATTGCAAGACCTCCAAATGGCC
>MRZZ01000203.1:0-12175 GCA_002025285.1 Acanthamoeba comandoni | reverse complement strand
GAGAGAGAGAGAGAGACGAACAGGGGTTTACTTCTTTGCAATGTTTTCGAAATCCAAGAGAATCCGATTCGGTACATCGCACAGTTTTCGCTCACTTTATTTTCTTCCCCGCGATCACACGCACGCAATATTTGTGGCGCACTTGTTGGTCCCTCATATCCTATTTTCTCACGAAAACCACGGTGTGTTTGCTGTCCGCTGTTGTTCTGCCGAGTGCAATGGCGATCGAGTATGTGCCTGTATCGCGAACAAAATGCGCACAGCATCTTTATCGCTGAGGCCGAGACGTGCCAAAGCAGCTTCGTCATTCTGGGGCGCGCCTGTCAAGATCAAGCGACCCCACATGAGCGCTGCAGATTCAGCACCATCCCTGCGTGGCACAAGGATCACCACTGTTTTTGTGTGTCATTTCTCAGAGGCAAACACACATTCGCATTGTTCAACACAGACCGGCACAATGTGTGATTGACGAAGCGTCCCGCTGTGGTTGACAGTACAGACTAAATGTTTCTCGTCAGTGGGCCGCGCCAGGCACGATATCCTCATGAGGCACTGCGCACGAATTGTATAGAACGCTACAACATCAGTTGTCAAAAATAATTCCATGTTGTCAGAGTTGGCGGCCCTGAATGAGCGCTGCAGGCCCACACTGGAGCAATTCACACCTCTTCAAATGGACCAACTTGTGGTCAACAAGAGATCGGAGACTGATGGAAAGATGTTGATAGCAATCGACGACCTGATCAGCATATCCCAGTGGGACGAGATTCACGCACTACAGGAGCCTTCCCCTGGGCTAAACATGCGTCTCGCGAGGTTATCAGATGGTTCACTGAGAACGCAGAACACCGCTGGAGGGAGGGACATGGGTTGTCGTCGCCACATAGCATGTCAGTGACCCATCCCGGCACCAACGCAAAGACACTGGGCATCATCGGTGCACTAGCTCGCGAAGAACTGGGGCGCATCTGGATTTTATTTTCAAACCCAAGATCAAGAAACCCCGATGACAAGCAAGACCCTTTCGATCGACATGACAACGAGCCCGCAGCGTGATAACCACGCGACATCATCATCAGGAGCGTTTGTTGCCGGTCACAAGAGTTGGTGCGAGGCCAAAGATCAAGAGGATGATGACCAGACAGAACGCCATGGTAATGATGACAAGAACGACGACAGCCAAGACGAGCATCAATATGATGAAGTGACCATACTCACTCAAGTGGGCCTCATGATGGATGATATCTATTATCCCAGCGGCAAGAGCGAGGGCGCTGACGCCAAGGCCATCCTAGCGGTCGCCATCGTGGTCGCCGTCTCTGCGTTGATCACTTTTCTATTTTGATGATGATTGTCAAATGGTTTTGATGAGAAGAAAGAATCGCTTTTTTTCTCTCCTCTTTATTCGCTTGGCGACATGGTGTCAAATGCAAAAAGATAAATTGCAGTGCTCTGGGTCTTGGGGTCGTGCTTGGCGTAGACAACAGAAATGTTGTCAGGACCTTTTGTGTCCACGCTGAAGATGCCACAGAGGCGCTGCATTTCGGCGCTGGCCACTTGACGGAAGTAGTCTGGCAAGCTCTGTGCACACGCGAGGCTTCCGTTGACCAGGTCGGCCAACAACTGTTTGGTGTACTGCAACGCTTGCGGTGGCGCTCCCGAGATGTTGCCATGTGACGACGGCGAAGCGGGTACTATCGTCAGGAAAGCGCTCGCAGAACCGTAGGCTCGCATGAGCGACTCGGTGATCTCCTTGATGAGCTGTGTGTAGAGCGTCACGTCGGTGTGCTCGCCCCCATGGACAAAGTGTTCTCCGACGTAATCGCCGATCGCCTTGGCACGACGGTTCACTTCCTGGCGCTCATCTTGTGTCATCGGAATGGTCTCTTGTGTTGCGACCTGGATTATCTTTGAGCACGACGGAGCCAACCATGCCTCCCGCTTGGCAGCACACAGCTGCTCGGCCTGTCCCAAGAGAGCGCCAATTTGCTCTTGCGCTTCGTAGGGTGTCGTTGCTGAAGAAATAGAGTTGATCACAACCGAAGGAAGGTCACCTGCATGCAGAATTTGCTGGATGCTCCGTGGAACATGCTCTCTTGGCTGGACGCCCAATGTTGCATTGCGGTCGCCAAGAAGCTCGTCATGGTAGTGCATATTGTGTGTGAGAATGTCGGTGGGGGTCGAGCATGGCTGGTTGGTTCTCGCGATGGCACGGAAAGACGCCATTGTTGTCGAGATGCGCAGCGCCCTCTTTATTATTGCAGCGCAGATATGAATTTGTGCGCGCTTGCGAGGTGCTCAGGATATTTTTTATGTGCGACCAACTTACTTATTATTTATTGTCCGAGAGGTGCTCATGCAGCTCTGTGATGCACATCATGATCGCCGACTCGTCTGGGTACTTGCCATCTGTCAGCTTTGCTCCCGAGAGCGATGCCAACAACACGATCGATCTCCCCTGGCGTTGCATATCTTCGACCCTTTGCTTCAGCCTGTTGTTGAGCTGGGGCACAAAGCCAATATCCAGCGCTTCGGGAAGGCACACCGCGTAGGTTCTCAATCTCGCATCCAAAAAGATAGTATATAAGCTGACGAGGTTCGTCATTAGCTCGTCGAGAGAGATGCCGTGGCCGACATCATTTGTCCCGGCCATCACAATGGCATCTGTGTAATCGTCTTCGCTGAGGGGCAGATTGATACAAAGTTCTCTGCATGACAAAAGTTGTTCGCAAGTCGCGCCGTGGTGAGACTCTATGTGTACATCCTTTGTCTTGCCATTCAAAGTGAAATGAGCGTGCACGCTCTTGGCGACACGATCGACGTACGAATCCCCAAGGAATAGACACTTCATGACAATCCTTCTTCTTTAATTGCATTCAACAACAGAGACAGAATATAATCCGCATGTGCAAATAGATCTAGCAGGCCAATCCGCCTCCGCAGGGCGTGCATGTCATGCCGGCACACAGCGTCAACAAATCCATGTGCTCAGTGACAACGCGAGGGCAACCAAGGCGCTCGTGCTCGCGAAGCTCCACGCCAATGCACAACAACCACTTTTCCACAAAGACTTGCCGGGAATGTCTATGACTAGTATTTGGCCCTCTCTGCTGTTGATGTGGAGCATCATGTGAATGCGCAACAACACATCTCCTTCCCTGGCCAGGATGATGTTAGACAGAGGGTAGATATTAAAATTGTGGTCGCCATTCGCTATGTGATGCACCAACTTGATGATCTTGTCATCACACAGCTTTGGCATTTGCTCCAGCAGCCTGGTGTGAAGGTCCAGCAAATCGTCTTCTCTCTTGACTTCCAAGGTGAACATAGCCTCCCTGAGGCGCGTGACGGCCCACTGAGAGTCATGCGCATGATAACATGAGACAAAGCCTTTGCCGTCGTGCTCGTCGAAGAAGCCTCCGTGGATGAGCGTTGCCATGATCAAATAGATTGTGCCAAAGATGATGAGGGCGATGAACCAGAAAATGACCATTTTGAAGAAGAGGTTGAACCAAATTTTCTTTCTGGATCCCGAGTGTTCGGATAGCCACAATGACAGTGATGCGACCTCATGAATGAAGCAAGTGTCTGCGTTTTTATTAACAGAAAGCTGGACTCTTTTTGTGCATGGCGGACAAGTTCTCAGGCACCGCATGCCTGACCTCTGCGCATTTTGACTATGATCTGGAAACACTGAGCTCGATCATGTGCGTCTCTGGATCGTCCTGCGGGCTGGCCTTGCAACAAAATCGATCGGTAGAAGGAGACGAGTTCTGGCGCGATGCTTCTGCGTCTTTGTCCCCCCAGCGCGGCACTTGTCTGTAGTTGGATGAGGTCACTTCACGGAGACATCTGATACGTCGTGCGTCGAGTCCCGCCACGCTTGACCACGTTGCAACGATCACGTACGTCGTGCCACCCACTCTGAAGAGAAAGTGATGCACTGGCTTTGCCTTTGACGCCGATGTCCAATAGAGAGCTTGGTCACTCGCCGGCAGCGTGAAAGGTGTTGGCGAGGGATCAGCTTGTAATTCAATGAGCGACAATGTACGACCGCCAAAGCAAAGGGTAAAAGTAATTGCCATTTTGTGATAACACAAGTGTGTGGTGCACGGATGGCTTTTTGTACACATAATAGTGTTTGTTTTTCAGATAATGCGTTGCACACTTTTTCTCTGCGAGGCAGAGTCGCGTGCCAGTTTAACTGTCTCAGAAAGCGATTCATCGCGAGGCCTCTCTCCCGGGTAGCCAACCGGGGAACACACGATGAGCACACCGCAGACCTCCTTGATGGCAGGTGTATGCGTGTGGCCACAACACCACAGGTCAATCGAGTCGTGATGGCGCGTCAGCATGTCGCTCAGGTCCGTCACAAATCCCGAGTTGGCTGGGTGTGTCGCATGGTGTTCAGCGACCATATCCAACGCAGGCAGATGGTGTGTGGCGACCACCAGGTGTGTCGTGCGTTCGCCTGGCCGCATGTTCTTCCATGCGTCCAGAAAAGTCTCAAGGTACTCGAGGTCGCCTTTGTGCGCCTGGATGGCTCCCGGCAGTCCATCGCGCGGGAAGGCACAGTGCTTGTCGTTCATCATGTTCCACGCGTTGGGGTTGACCCTGCTCCACAAGGTGCACCCGACGATGGTAACATCCAACTCGCGGATCACATGATGGTAGCGCTGGAGGAACACTGCCTTGGCACTCTCTGCTGCATCTCGCAACACGTCGTCCGTGAGCTCATGGAGCACGCGATCGCTGCATGAGTTGGCACACCTGTTGCGCCGACGCAAGTCGCGAGTGCGATAATATTCGTGGTTGCCAGAGACAAGAACGACGCGCTGCGGTCCCCATCGGTCAGACAGTACCTTCAAGTACATGGCGATGCTGCGCCGCACTTGGCCGTTGGACTTGAATGCGCATGAAAAGTCTCCAGCGATCACGAGCACCTCGTCGTCGTGTTCGCGCGGGATGCGCGAGAGAAGCCGCGTTGCCTTCTTTTGCACATCGGCAAATTCCAGGTGCAGGTCAGAGATGACGCGAATGTGAACCATGTGTGCCAGATGGCCTATCTGGTTCGCCAAGGCAAGGTCAAATATGATGCCACACAAGAAAGGCAGACACTGTTTTTTTTTTGTTTTCATCATCCAAACATGGACAGTTGTGCCCCATAACTGTGCAGCACAGTGGTAAACAGCGATTTCATCAAGAGGAAGAATTGGGAGAATGACAAGCACCGAGAAAAAAGTGCCAGCGGCCATTTACGTCGCATCACAAAAGTTGCTGACGCAAATCATCTGTCAAGACGAAGACGAGAGCGAGAGTGAAGCAGTCACCCACATTGAGAATGCCTTTGAGTTTAACAGAGCCGCCTTGGATGTCATCGCCAGGGAGGTTTATGTTCACGCCGTTGATAATGAGCGCATTCCGGTGCTGTGCGCAATCATTGACAAGTATCCAGACCTCGTGAGCGACGACCATTGTGATCTCCTGGGCATTGCAGACAATGATATGGACCTCTTGTCCTTCTTGGTGGTGAAGAAGGGTCTGTTGTTGAACCAGATTCTCGACAGGGCGATCTGGCAGCACCGTGTGACAGTGCTCGACTTTCTGTTCAAAAGCGAGGAGGCCCACCCGCTTTTCAAGTGGGAGCATGTCGCGGAGAAAGCCGCATCATTGGACAACGAAGGTGTCATTGAGTGGTGCGTCAAAAACAAGATCCCCGTGGGCAGCGGTGCGATGTTCAGCGCGTTCACGTCTCACAGCTTTGGCGTGTGCGAATACCTGATCGACCAGAACCTCGCTGTAAGCTTTGATGTGTTTTTCAAGGAGATCATCAATGAGGAGAACGAACTCGTCATTGATTGCGAAACATTGGCCGACAGACTGGGCTTTTCCCTTTTTGGCAGAGAATCCGCTCTGGCCCTTGCGTGCGAGGAATTGTTTGAACGCATCAACCAAAAGAATCCGTGGGCCGGATTTGCAAAAGCCTGTGTCGATTATGAGCAGACCCAGATTCTCCGCTGGGGCTTGAGTGTTCATTGCACCATCGAGCCAAACATGTTGCCCATTGTTGATATCATGTTGCGCGAGGCAGACCTGGCAAAAACAAGGCAGTGCTCCAAGGCGAAAACCGCGTTTGCAAGGCAAGTCATTATACTTGAGAACAAAATAAGAAACCACAACTCTAGCGTGAGCGACACGACAACCTTGGAGATATCAGTCGAGGCAGCGAACTAACTAAAGTTGTGACAAGAAAAACAATGATACGCGCGCGTAATAAGAAAATAAAATAAGGTGCTTGCATTTATTATTATTATTATTATTATGTTCTCCAGGGCCGGTGCCGGGATGTAGCGCTGTTGGTCATGATGGCGGCAGCAAAAAGGTTTGGGTCCATCTTGACAATGGACTGCTTCCAATCTTTGTACTGTTCGTGCTCCCAAAGCGAACCAAACGGCGCGTGCAGCTTGCTGCCTCCTATCTGGCAGATCTGTTCCGTGGTGAACAGGCTGTTGATGGCGTGGTGCAGGGTGTGGTTCAAGTAGACGCGCGTGCACCCCCGTGGAGCGAGGTTGGGGATGACGCAGAAGGGAGCTGCCTGGAGGTGGCTTCCGATCACCAACACGAGGTCGACGACGCCCTTTATGGCCTGGTGTTTGCCGCCAACTTTGCGAAAGTCAAGGTCCACTTGCTTGAGCACGCGAGGGTCAGACACATAGTTGATGACCACCGACTTGTCGCGCATGCTGCCGTTGAACTCGACCAGCCTGATCGGGTCGAGTCCCACCTTGAGGTGCAGGCCGTCCACGGTTTCGGTGTACACGCGCCGCAGCCACCCCTTGCGGTTGAGCCACGCGCACAGCCGGTGGACCATGGTCGGCTCGGCGTTGGCCACGCGCTGCTCCATGTCGAGGTAGTGTGGGTTGCCATAGACATTGTGTTGGCTTGCAAAGGGCTCTGCGAAGATGGCGCTGGGGTCGCTGACCTCGGGAAAGAGCTGGATGATGCGCGAATAGGCGCTGTCCTTGGACTGAAAGTTTTCAATACCCGCGGCCGCGCTCACGACAGCGCCAGTGAAGACCACTATGCTCTTGTACACGCCGCTGGAGATATCATGTATCAGTTGCTGCGCGTCCTGCTCTGTGCTCAAGTGTCGCTCGGGAGTCTCCATGAGGTGATGCATGTGATCGATGGCCGTCTTGTTCACCAGGTCGGGCCACCCATGCGTGGTGCGTCGGTCCTCCTCTGCCTTGCGCTCCGCGACTAGATTGTGGATGTCAGCGGGCACGCCGCACAACATGTTAGCCATCATATGCTCGCTGGTTAGATTGTGTCGGCGCGACCAGTTGAACACGTGCAACGGGTCGCACTCGAGGCCCCTGCGCGATGCCAGCAGTTGCCCTCTCCACTTTTTGAACTTTTGGCGATCAAAGAACGCCGCGTTGACGGTCAGCTGGAGGTAGCGGTCGACGGCCTTGATGATCCAGTTGACCAAGTTAAAGTCGCGCGCCATGAGCGCCTCCCGAAAGTAGAGATCAAGCTCTTCAAAGTTGGGCATCATGCCGAGCAAGGTATCGGCCGGCTGCAACGTCATATCATTGCTGGCCTTGACGGGCAGACCTGTGTTCCACGAGAAGGTCCATGCCGAGCTCTGCTGCGCGAGAAAGTCAAAGATGGCCTGCTCGTCGGCCAGCCGCGAGATTGTCTCTTTGCCCATGGTGTGGCGATTGCACAGAAAGGGCAGGCGAAGAAAGAGATGCGATGCGCGGATGCGAAAGCCACTGGTTCTCAGACCCGAGAGGAGGACGGGCGTGTAATAGTGGTCTCCACATCTTGTCATCTCTTCCAACCAGGTCTCCACAAGCGGGGCTTGCTGCGTCTTGGGGTCAGGCTCTTCCTGGCACTCGTCCGCACCACGAACAAAGTGGACGTCATGGTACATATTGACCAACTGCCAAAAGAACATGCGCTTTCCGGCACATTGGGTAGCGCAGACCACGGCAGCCTGCCAACCAAAGAGGTGGCAATGCTGCAAACTGTGCGGTTCGCCGTGCAGACCCCTGTTCTCCAAGGCCTTGAGAGGACCTGATGGCGAGATCGTTCTCTCCAGCAATGTCCTGAGAGCGACAATGTTCCCCGAGAGCGCGAGCTCCCGACAGCGCGCAAAGTGGGAGCCGGTCATCTGGTGCGGCGTCGCAAAGAGGTCGCGGTTGATAAAGGGACACAGCTCTCGCTCCTTTTGTGCCTGCGTCACGTCAGCCCAGAAGGAGGGCGCGTTCACCATGGTTTCAAAGCTGCTCCACATTCCTTGTGCGTGTGTGTAACAATATCAAGTGCGAGTGTTGATGATGTTGATAATGTCACCGTGATAACAAAGCATTTGTTTTTATGTTCCGGATGTCTTGTTCGTCATTCACTGAAATTATTTTCACGGGATGAATTCCGCGCATTGTGAAGCCGCTTTTCCTGACGGGCAAGCGTGTTGCCGTGTTCATGGAATCAAACAATAGTCGGACAGCTGTTGGACGGTCAGCTCTCGAGCGCACACAAACCAACATTCGCACAGCCTGTTGTCATGACAAGGAGAGTGGATTCCCTCTTCATGTTGAGCATAGGTGCCGTGGCCAGAAACATCACTCGCGACGATTTTGACAGACTCAAAGAGATACTGCCTGACGAGGTCCAAAAGGTGTTGGTGGACTACATAGAATGCGAGCTTTCTGAGGGGGAACAGGCCAAATTGCTGAGCTATTATATATATATATATATATACTGGCCTTGCCTTGATGCTGGCAATTTGGCCAAGATCAAGGTTGATGAAGACGGAAAGCGCCATGGGTCGACCAAAGAATACTACCAGGACGGAACAGTGTGCTCCAAAAGCATGTACGAGCACGGCAAAATGCAATGGGCTGTCAGAGAATTGGAACAATCAGAACAAGAAGATATGGGAAGAGCATTGGACATATGGAACATGCACGAGAATGGTATCATACCTCGACAATGTCACCGTGGAAATAGATTATGACGACATCAACGATGTGTGCGAGAGAACGTGTCGCGTCACAACACGATACAACGATGGGAGTATAGAGAAATACACAGGAATCGCATTTGGGGATATCGGGGGGTGCACATCAGCAAACACGGTGCATGCCAAAAGTGGGATGCACAAGGCACGTTAATCAAGGACGTCATGTACATACATAGCTTGAAACAGCCCACACGCGCTCGACCACGCGCGCTGTACTTTTTGAGCGACTAGAGAATAGTGTGTTGCTTCTAAATAAAGATCTTGGGTATAATTTGCCGCACAAGCAAGAACATGCTGTTCCTGTATTTCTTATAATAAAAGAAAGAGTGACTCAAGTAATGGAATTGTATCGCTATGAAGATGGCGACGATGCACTCGAGACGCAGGTCATCGATGAGCTCGGGACATTCCCGCCTGCGTATCCGCTGTCGCCCGAGTATCAACGCCAGATGACGTTCAACTATGATGATGGCCTGGACCCTGACCTTCTGGAGTGGGGTCACCACTTTCTGGCCGCCTTGGTTGGTGTATTGGACGACCACAAGGCGAGCTACCAGAATTCTATTTGCGTCAAGTGGATAAGGTCTGACCATTTCAAGGCCCATCTCTTCATGGTGTGCCACAGGGTGCCCTTGATCAACGTTGATCTCTCGGATGAGAAAGATCAACAAGCGAAACCGGACGACGACTCTGGCGACAGTGACCCAAGCGATAAGACAGAGTTCGGATGCAGCCAGACTGTCGATGGTGGCAAACAGGAGTTGCCATCTATGGTTGTCGTGCGTGTTATCTGCATGCTTATGCCTCCCGCTGGCCAAGGTATCTCATGGCAAGACGAATCTCAAGAGATCGTCGCCCAGAGGAGTACATTTGAAAAGTTTCTGCAGAGCTGCATGGTCCAAATTCAAGGGTGGACAGACTGTATCTGGGGAGCGCTGGTGCACCCGACGCGCGGTATACAGTTTATGCGGTGCACGGCCTACAATGATTTCAGAGTTGTTCGGCGGCCATCTTCCGAGGCTCTATTTATGCCCTTTCATGAGGAAGCAATGGATAATCAAACCCGGCTCTCAAAGCCGGTCTCTCATCTCTTGTGGTTGATGCAAAACCAAGACGACTGCGAGATGAGAGACTACCTGCTCCAAGAGGCACACCGTCCCTTGGGCGCCTTCCTTGGGCGAGGCGCAACCGCGTCGATCTTTGTGCGGCATCCTCCCGCCAAGACGAACCCCTGTGCCATCAAGCTGACGACCCCTGGGATCGCAGAGCATTTAAATGAAGTCGAGATCCTTACCTTCATTAAGGACAACAAGGCCACCCGACACCTCGCGCTCCAAGGTAAGGTGCCGCTCTTGGTCTCAGCATCGGATAACCTGTGCTCTCTGGAGCTCTACCCGCAGGGCAAGCACGCCGATGACCTCTCAGATGGACGCCCATTCACGCTTGACGACGCCATCGACCTTGTCAATGTGGTCGAGGCGCTGCACTCGGTGGGCATCGTGCATCGGGACATTGATCCCAACAATATTCTCATTGGCAAGACGCCCGAGCAACATGTGCTGCTCAATGATTTTGGATCCCAGGTACGATGAAAAACCAGGAGAAGGAGGCCACGGGTTCCCTTTTACGTTGAGGAGGCCTACTGTGGCTCCAAAGTGCACTTTTGCTCAAAGAGGATAGCCATGCACCAAGCTTATAATGAGTGCTCCCCAGTCCGCTTCTTGCCCAAGGATGACCTGGTGAGCACTTGGTGCGCACTTGCTTTGTTATTCTTTGCAACGCATACCCACCAAACAACATCTGACGTTCATTTGTGACCATTTGCCAGATGAGAATACCCTTTTGTCCATGTGGATCATAAAATTAAGAAAATAATAAAATGTAATAATATCAAGTTAAGATTTGATGCAAGTCAGATTATAAAACTGAAAAAATGTGCAAAATTTATTAAATTTGCTCTGGCATGTGTTAGATTTTGAAAACTTAAAAAAAAACTAAGAAAAAAACAAGGAAAGTACCAAGTTGTTCAACACTAAATGATGACAGTCACTTGGCTCTCTCTTGAATTGGAAGGTTTCTAGAAAGTAGACTAAGTGCTACCTGTTTTAGTAGTCCTAGAGCAGGAGAACCCCAGTGGGAATTAGCGTTCATCTGTTGCCTGTTGATGGCGATGATGTTGAAAAAAAGAATTCAAGAGGAGACATTGGGCAGTTCATGGCGGTATATGCCATATGAACAGCCAGAGGACATTTGTTTGAGGCACCAACATTTCCTAAAAAGATCTTCCGCTTGGAAAGAAGAGGTGAAAAAACACAAATGGCCTTTACCTCTTATACTTTTGCATTGTGGCTCCTCCCTGTCTTCTCTCAAAGGCGTGTTGATTTGTGCACTGGGTGTCTTTTTTGTTTTCTCACAATATTGTTTGCACAGGTATGATGTGCCAGAAAGAGGAGTTGCGTCACCCAAAGGGACTTCATTTCTTAATTAATTAAAACTAATATTTAACCTAAAAGCGAATTTTTGAATTTTAAAAAAATAAAAAAACAGTTCTTGTGGAAGTTTAATTAGTTGCAGGAATTATTAAGACAATGGGCATTGAAAATGAAAATATAAACATGGAATTTGGATATGAATTGTATTTTGAAAAAATGAACATTGGATATGAATTGTATTTTGAGGAAATGGAAATTGCAAGATGAGAGTGAAAAGTGGATAAGCAGATGAAAGAAAGAAAGCTGATAGCCTGAGTAGGTTAATGTTTAAACTGATATTAAGCAGTTGTGCACATGGTTCCTATGTCTATACTCACAGATGCTCTGATCTCAATATATTTGTGTTTTTTTATGACAGTAGAGCTAAACATTTAAGAACTTTGTATCTTTATTTCTTACTTTCATTTTGTTTGAGAGCCTTCTTCTTCTTCTTCTTCTTTGTTGTCGTTGTTGTGTTGTCCTCATATGTGTGTGTCTCATTGTGTTGTTTGTGGCGCGGACTTGGCTTGCTCCATCTGCTCGAGCATCACAGAGTAGGCTTCATTGCTCTTATCAAGGAAAGAGTGAAACGCAAACTGTGTTGTGTTGTGTGTGTGAGAGAAAGAGAGGTTCCATTTTGAAGAGACACACAACAAAGAAAGAAAGAAAGAAA
>MRZZ01000190.1:0-13904 GCA_002025285.1 Acanthamoeba comandoni | reverse complement strand
GACGGGCATCTGCTTGCGGCCGCTGCGGTAGCGCCGGCATTTGACGAGGTTGCCCTTTTCGTCAAAGGTCCTCGAGAGCCCCTCCTTGCGGCCATACCTGAACGAAAACGAGCGATGGAGCCTTCCATTGGGGGTCCACAGCTGACCGATGCCGTGCTTGGCGTTGTCCACATACTGCTGGCATCCGGCAAGCCGGCCGTTCTCATGCCACCACCTGGAGCAGCCGCTGATGCTGCCCTGGAAGAAGGGAATCTTGGTGCATCTGGATCCGTTGGGCCAGTACTCGACCACGTTGCCATGCTTCTTGCCAAACGAGTAATGCTTCTTCTTGAGGAGCTCGCCTGTTGGCCTCCACGTCATGCACTGGCCGTTCTTGAGGCCCTTCTCGTTGTATTGGCAATACTTCAACAGCGTCGCTGGCTGGTCGCCCTCCACTTCATGCCACTGCTTGTGCTCCTGGAGGCTTCGGATCTGCACTTCCTTTGGCATATGCTTCTGAACGCTCAGCAATAATTCGTCTGGCAAGCAATAACGCAACTCAGGATGAAAATTGAGAGCCACAGTGCGGGCGGCAAGATGCAACAAGCTATTCACGCGTCCAGTCATGGTCTGATTAGGGGTGGCCACAGCAACAAGATCACAAGGGGTATTATTATTATCTTCATCATCAAGGTGGCATCTTTGCTTCTTGTACTCACTGGCAAAGTAGCTGTTGTACTCATCGAGAACTTCTTCGAAGTCTTGGCTCGCCTGTTCCTCAAAGCGAAGCTCCAATTCTTCGAGCTCGAGTGAGCACATCTCTTCGTCAGCGCCCCATTTTGATGTCCATTCTAACCACGCACACATAATATTTTTTTTCTCAACGTTCAGACAAATTCAGTTGTTGTAGAGTTTTCAAAAAAAAAAGATGACACTCTAAGAAATGTATATTCGCTTCACTTTCGATATGGTTGTAACACTACAAAAGGTTGTACTTGCGCCAACAGAGTTTCTTAATTTGTTGAAGGGGGATAAGGTGGTAATTCTGAGATACTACAGTCAACAACAAGTTCATGCAGAGGGGGTGCTAAGCAAGAAGCTTCAAAGATTTGGGTCACCTTGGAAGTGTGACTGATAAAGCCCACCCCCCTAAATCCCATAATCAAAGTTTGAAAAGATCTTTATTCTCCATAAATTCTCAGAAACATCATCCAATCATTACCAATTTATTCGAAATTTCGGAGCTGGCTTATTAAAAATCATACAAAAGCTTGAAAAGAAAAAAGCATTAAAATGTGAAACTAAGGGCACAAGATAACAACAACTACAAACCACCCACCTCTTTCAATGGTGTTGGAGAAATGACAAACGAGCAATAAGATAAAATAATTACAAGTTATAGAAAAGAAAGAAAGAAATCAGGAAAGAGAGAATGCAGCTGGATTGAAAATGTAAGGAAATAAATAGACAATAAAAAATTCCACGCCAACAATAACGTGTCCTTCACAAGATGCTTGTGTTGTCCTGTTTATTGTAATCAATTTTTTTAACTCTTGAGTTACAAAATGTCACTCATACCTAAAGCCCACATTATCAAGGATAAAAGTACAGGGCGCAGAACTGTATGATAGATTGAAATCCAAACCTGTGAGTTCAAAAGGCATTGTTTCTGCTGCTGAACTCACAATAAATTCTGAGAGGGGAATGGAATGGGTCTGCAACATCACAATCTTATCTCCACCCACATTGAAGAAACTTCCTACCTTTGAATATTTCATCAATAGCGTAGGGGCTAATCGCCTGTCACCCTCTAATCGTTTTGCCTGGCTAGTGGAGCTTGAACTGTTGCCATGAGTGAATCTTGCAACCACACTCACCTGTGGTGATGAATTCAAATCGTTTGGGTCCGGATTAGTCGGTACAATTGTTGAGAAATCGGTGCTCAGATCGAAGACAAGCGTTGTTGAAGGCGAAAGTTGCCACTTGCTTGCCGAATCGATTGGAAACGAGATCGAAAAGGATCCTATGGGCTGTTGTGGATCTTTGGCGCTGGGCTGTTCGAACTGGGTAAGGTAAACAGAAACATCAGGTTGAAGAAGGAATGTATCTTTGTTTCTCAATTTTTGCTCCCATACAGATATATTCGATGTGTTGCAAAGGGAGCCCTCGCCCGCGCAGCGATACAGCAAGCTGCTGGCGTCGTCCTTCCCGTCGAATGTGGCCACGTGTAAAGTGTTGACATCAGAATATACCTGCTTGAAGTTCGTCTGAGGTAGCCAATGGGAGATCTGGCGGATATCCTTCAGAGCGCCACGGTACGGTGAATTCACCGAGAAGGATGAATTCAGGAACATGGTAACCAGTACTTTAGCAATGTCGCGTTGTTCCTCACCTCTCAGTAATACATCGCGATCTATCAACCAACTTCCTGCAGGTCCTATGTCGCTGTCGGCTCACACGGTATTCCATTGGCCATGATTCGCTCGGTAGACATGCACCGCCGTCTTTAACATGAATTCACGAGAGGATGCAGCTGAATTCATACGGGGGTCGAGAGTGAATTCAACAGCATTCATTTGACGTAACGCTTCAAAGGTATTCGCTTGATCAATGTCGTGGGTCCCCTCAAGTGTGAGGTAGCTGATGTCCTTGAGTGTGACAAGGTGTCCTCCCGGTAGGTATGTAGCATCGGTAGGGGCGAACGCAACAATGGCACGCAGAGATACTCGCCGTCTCACCGCGTCGGTTTCAAAGCGTGGTGAGTCTCCTAGAGGATAGGGAGCGGCGTCCTTGAGGGCCCACGCTGCGACTGCAGCGGCCTCCCCACTGCGCGAGTGGCCTGAATAGGCCACACGTGTCATGTCCAGTAGACCCGCGAGCGGATGAGCAGAATCAGATGTCCAATCAGAAAGCAGCTTTGGGTGCGCCAAGTAGAGGATGCCACGTGCCAACATATCCAAGCCGTTACGAACTGAAGTGGGGTATTCAAATTGTTGCGCGCCAATCAGAACGCTGTTCATGAAATCGGCATCGAACGAGCCGCAGGCGATTCCGTGGCTTGCCAAGTGTTGACAAAGATAGGCATATCCCTTGGCGCTCTTATCGGTTGCCTGATGATTCCCGGCAGAGATTAGGAATAACGGATAGCCAATCGTTTGCGAGCGAGTTTTATCGATAGGAGTCCACAGAAAGCCTCTCAAAGGCACCTCAGCGGCGGAGAACCCGAAGTGTTCTCTCTGAAGGTACCGAATGTGATAAGGGAAGATAGGTCAACGGTGCCTCCTGCCTGAGGTGAGACAGCCAGAGGGAGAGCCGAGGGTGTGAGGTATGTCGATCCTTCCCTTTGATAGACCCATTCTTGCACGTCGTAAGGGCCAGGGAGTCCTGGGTAGGGACACCAGGAGGTGGGTGTGCAGTGAATGTTGCGTAGCCAACGTTGAGGGAGGGCGTGAGTGTTGTGGTTGTGTAGAGCGTCGCTATGAGCCCTATAGCACTCGCGGAGACAACCAGGCACACAACAGCTACACTCACTCGCACTGCACGCTGGACCTTATTGTTGCGAGGAGGATAGTCCGGAAGTTGGGAGTGTGCAGAGTTGTTTTGATCGTAGTCGTCGTAGTGGAGAGGGGCTAACTCATAATCTCCCTCAGAGTGTTGCGAGTGTTGTTGCTTGTTGTTGTAGAGAGTTGTTTTGAGGTAAGAGAGGGAGCCACCAACAATGACGCATGAGACTCCGAGAGAGAATGCTATGGCATACCAAACCATGTCAGGCAAAGATGTGAGGATGAAGGTTACTCCCACTCCAATCGAAAACGTTAGCGCGAGAGATCCGATGAGTCCTTGAGAGACAATGAATCGGGACAGAAAGATGAACACAACACCCAATAACACCGCCACTGCGCTCAGTAGAGTACCCACGAGGACACTGAAACCGATCATGCCCGTAATCGCTGCATAGGTGGTTTCGATTTCGTTGGAATCCACTTCCAGGCCGGCGATGGGATAACGTGCGGTCGAGAAGAATGCCATGACCACAACACACACAACGCACGCAATACATCCTCCCTTCCAAAATGTGGAATTACCGGTCTGATTAGGTTGAATCTTGTTTGGGATTAGAAGTAGATTTATGGCAGTACGATGTAGCAATTGTAGGAGCGATTCACGCAGCGAAGGGTAGAAGAGCAAAAGATTTGAAGCGATCACACCCAGACTCAACAGGATGGAGGCCAATAGACCAGCCCATAACATAGGGACACTTAATCTGAGGGATACCATCGGCACAGCAGCGATAGAACACAGGAGAACAAAGCCTGCCACAATGATTGGAAGCAACCTCATTGTGGCGCTTTCCTTGAGCATCCTCTTGTGCTACCCAGCGAGGTGGTCTCAATTATATAGGATGCTCAAGGAAAGGGCCAAAACTGAGGAAGGTTTATGAACCTTTGCCTTAGCCTCATGTCTTCTCTTGCAACGACACAGCAACATTTGTCTTTTTCCATCAGTAGTCTTTTTCTGTCCTTTTTCATTCTAAGAAATAAATTTAATTTAAATTTGTCCTGGACAATAAGAGTACGTTGTTATATCTAAAAGTTCCACAATTAAATAACAATTGTTATTTGTTTAATATTGGCTTAACAAGAGTGGTAAACCAGACAAGGTGTTCTGTCTTGGAATCACTGCACTTCTCACCATTTTATGGGGAGGTTGGACTTTGGGTTCCCCTTCTCTGTTGTGATGGGGCAAGGAATATAAGCATCTGTGATTAATTCAACAATTTCATTCATTCTCAACTGTTGTAATATTTGTTAAACATGTGGCCGGCATCAGTCTTGAATCTTTTTGGTGATGCGGGCACCAATCTTCTTCGAAAGGGACCTCGTCAGTGTTGGCCTTTCCATTGCATCCCTCGCCTATCATAAATTGATCGATCGATCGATCGATAGATAGTTAGATAATGCCATAAGGACACAGAACAGATGCCATGTAGAGCAGATGTCAGTTCACAGGTACCTGTCTCAGTTCGTGGGCAGTCTTGACAATAGTTTCATCGCTAAAGGCCTCAGCAATACCTTTTTCAAGCCACTTTTGTATCAACTCCACTTCCTCCAGGCAGTACGCAGCTGCCTGGCAGTTCAAAATTTCCAGTATGTTTGCTGCCAGCAGATATCTCTTCTCAAAGTTAATTAACTTGTCCTCTTGGCCTTGATCCACAGGTGGTGTGGTGTCAAGGGTTTTCTCTTCATGCGCTGCTGGTTTGGATTCCCCTGCGCATTAGAATTCAGTAAGACTTGGTGCGAACGTATGTTGAAGAAAGGTCTCACCTTGTTGTTGCGGGAGATCAGCTGGAGTGGCGTTGTTATCTGGTGAAACATTACATTTATCATTACCATGAGAAGGAATTCCTGTTGTTGCGTTTGCAGCACTTGTTCGGTCACCGTTTTCATGATGAGCACTGGCTGTAGTCCCTTCGTTTGGCCTTGATGAGGATGAAACCGCTTCTTGGGATACTAGAGGCTGAGATATTGCAATTGATTTTCTCCATTCTTCTATCTTTTGTTGTATTTGTTGTTGTGATTGTGTCTGTTTCTTCTTGGCCTCCTGCAAAATCATATTTCGTAGTCAGTACACCAGAAAGGTAAAGAGTAAAAAGAACTTTACTCACATTTTCAGGCATGAGAAAAGCAGGATACGTGTCCTCTATATTCGCTAACACATGCAGAGACCCTGCTAGGAAGGGAAGGAAAGGAGGGTCAATGTCTCTCAGACGGGCTTGCAATCTGTCGAAGTTGCCTCCCAACATTTTAGTAATCTTTGATAGGCGCAGCATCTGTTTTGATGGTACAGACTGTTGAACATAAAATATCACGAGATTAATCAGAATAAACACTTTTGAAACATGATCGACTCAAGTTTTCCGATATGGGGTTCCTACATCCCAAACATATTTGAGCTGGGCGATGGGCAAGAACCGAAGCCCGGATATGATTTCCATCATGGTATTTAGATTATTCAACGCCATACAAGTCTAAAGAATGAAGGTGTCAAGTCTTGTGAATGGAACAGAAATTTGACAACACAGTACCTCTGCCACTTGAATGAAGTTAGAAATAACGTGCAAGCGAGCATCCTCATTTGCTGCACGTAATATCTCAGTGGCCACCCAGTTACGCACCTTCTGCGCGCGAGCCAGCACTGCACTGTTTCAGCAACATCATTAAATGGAAGATTTTTGCTGAGGTATTTGTCAAAGCGTTGGATGGATACCATATTGTTGGAGCTTTTATCTCTTTTTCTTCGGTGAGCCAGGCCTTATCCACTAATTCAATATGTGTCAATTTCTGGAACATTGCCTCTTCTTTAAGAGTCAATTGCCTAGCAATCTGCTTTGAGTTAGAGACGGTTTTCTGGGAGGTACGTGATAACAGAATGCGAGAAGGAGATGGAGAGCACCTCTTCCGGGTGTAAGTCCAAAAAGCCCATATTATCTGACATCACCTTTGGTAAATGTGGCATCTGTCACAAAAGCACAGATGGTTGGGATTACTATTAGTAGGCCATAACAAGGGCTTGTAACTTACTGGGGCTTTTTGAGGGTTGTTTTCAATGGAAGTGGAATTGGCCCTTGTCAATGCTCTATAAGTGTATAACCTGTTGCGCCCTTGGTCCTCACTGCAAGCCAATACCAGATAAAAATGATTAATGAAGTCATCAAAACCTCTGCCGCGTCATACCTCTTTGAAAGCTGAATCTGTCTATCAAGTATTTCTAAAAGAATTTGTGCTTCTTTCTGCAAGCCATCAGGGATCATCTAGATGAATGATCAAGGTTAGGAGGAGATAGAAACATAAAAACAACTTCTGTGTCTGACAAACCTGCTCATTTATAAATTGCCTCAATTTATTGATGACGACCTCGTTATTGAGACAGCCAACAAAATATGTCTCTATCCACTGGCGCAATACTCCAATCACTCTTTGTAAGTAAATGCTTTAGTTAAACCGTTTTGGTACACTGTACAGTGTTTACAATCAAATCTCTCACCTTAATCGTATGGGCATTTCTTTTAGTGTTGAGAAGCGAAGCAATATTTGAGGATTTTCGGTCTTGGGTCTTGGCATCTTGTATCTCATAATCAGCAGCCCTAGCAGTTCCTCATCAGTTGTAAAGCTCCTATGTAACAAAGAGATATCAGAGAATAGCAGGCTCCAGGCAAAGAAAATGTGGCAAACCTATATGTCAGCAAGAATGTTGTAAGAAGATCCTCGTTTATTCTCTTTTCGTGTGCAATTCGCTCAATGAGCTTTGGTAAAGTGGCAGCTTTGATTTGTGGTAGTGAACTGCCATCAATCATTGACGACTCATCGATATCGAACACCAAGTTCACTGCGGGTGGAACAAATAGTCAATCGCTATGGCAATAGTACTATGTTTGATATGAAATGTTAGCAATACCATAAGAATCTTGCTGGTTGAATAGACACCCCTCAACGACCTCCATCTCGCCAAAGTCGACTTCGCCTGTTTCCTCTGCTATTTCTCTGAGTATTGCAAGCCCTCTTGATGCCCCAATCTGTCAAAATCACAATTCTTAGTACAACAAACAGCTATGATGTGAAAAGGGAGGGAACTACGGATGAAGTGCGGGGCTTGTCTTTATCTTGTTTCACTCTCCGCAGGAACGAAGAACTTGCCCTGTCCTTGTTCATATCGAGCATAGATGTTGTGCTCGCGCGAGTCCTTGGGGTCGTTGCACCTTCAGGGTCAGCCTCAGATGGTTGCTTTGAGAACAAGAGAAAAAATAAAACAAACTGAAAAATGGGACTAGCAAAGAGATGTAACAATCGAAGTACAGTTTGGTTGGTAGTGGTGGTAGAGGGAGTTGTTGATGATCTGTCTCTGGGCGTTACTTCGCGTGGTATAGGGTTCTCTCTAGAAGCTTGATTACTCGGTTTAGTAACTACCAATATAGATTCAGCTAAGAAAAATATTTCGCCCTCAGTGGCCTCATTCAAGTGATTCAGAAAGATAATAAATGGCTAATTAGATTACCATCTTGTCTTTTTGCAGACTCAGAATTCTCCTCTTTCTGTGTAAACGCCTCTCTTTGTTCTCCTAATCTTCGTAGCGTAGTCTGAGTGTTTTTTCTGGGCTTTTGGCCTACAAATGCTGGGAATGAGGCCGAAGGCACAACAGGGCTTGTAGTAGTTGCGGTGCCAGAGCTGGCGGCAATGTTAGCTGTGGGACTAGATGGAGCAGTGGGCGAAAGAGAGGGTGCAGGAGCTGAATTGAGAGAGGACGAAAGAGACGGGGAAGAAGGGGCAGAAGACAAGAGTGAAGCATCTGACCCAGCACGCATTCTACTACTAAGAGAATGTAACATATTCAATTAACAAATGGTACATTTGAGTCCTGGAGAAACCTAGTTACCTTTTATCTTTGCTTTCCAACTTCAGCGACTCTCTGTAGCATTCATCTTCGCTCCAAAACTCGGCGGTTGTGAGCCATTCCTTGGTGAGGAAGTTAGTGTTCCGCAACTACATTATCATAGAACGGAACTCTTACTTGAATGAAAGCTACAGGCTCTAAACAGTAAGCTGTTTGCTGGTATTGCTGTATCTCTCTTATTACTTGGCTGATCAGAGCTCGTTTATGGAAATTAATCAAACCGCCCTTTTGTTGTTGTTGTCAAAATGACAGCCTACTATAAGTACAAATACAATTCAGGTTTAGTATAGACGTAGAGTAGATACCTTAATAAAGTCCTTGTTACCATCCTCAATAAAGGTCAAATCTGTAAGGTATACCCCAAGATAAGGAATACATGGCGGGTCAACCTATTTAATGAAAATCGAAAATGGGCCATATTATATTTTGAAGAGCACCGAGAGTTCAAGGCCAGTTTGAGACCAAGACCTACCTGGTGCAGGTGTGTTCTGAAATTCTGAAAGTTTCTCTCTCGTGACATAACAATGCCTGTTTCTTCATATCGCTTGCGTTGCTTGCTATCAATCATCTAGGATCACGGTAGTTTAGTGAACCCGAGTGGATCTCTTAGCAGGCTGGTATAAGAAAAGTAAAAAGATTACTTACGGCCCATGTTTGTTTGAGTCTATAAATTGAACTGGACTGAAGGCCAGAGATAATTTCCATGCAACAATTGAAGTTGTTTAGGTCCCTACATCTCTGTGAGGGTAAACGATTGGAGTGAGAAAAGAAGCTAGATAACAATGGCCTTGTGTTGATTTTGCTTACCATCATTACATCTATGAAATGATTTAGCACGGCTGACCGCTGAGTGATATCTTGAGACTTGACTATTTCTGTTGCCACCCAACGTGACACTGCATTGAAACGCTGTATCATTGCCATAATGTTTGGAGACTATAGAATGATATTCAGTACATAGAGCACATGATACAAGGAGAGATGACTTAATTTAGCAAAGGACCTTTTCATCGCGCCCAGGTTTTGTCCATGCTTGATTTAGGCACTCCCATGGCTTAATTTCTTTCCAAAGACCCCATTCTACCAGCGTAAGTTGTCGTGCTATCTGTTGTTTAATTGAAAGATATAATGAGTGGTGCATAGCAGCCGCCAAATAAAAGGGAGATACAGGCCTCAGTTGGGTCATAGTCAGTGATGCGTATATTATTGTTGGTGAGATTCATCGGCAAGATAGGTTTGGGGGGTGGCTTGCTGAACTGCAATTCTTTCTTTGTTGCATTTCCCTTTTCAGCAATCTTCTTATTTATCAATCTAACAAGTTGTTCTCCGGCTCTGTCCATACCGGTTACTCTCATGGTTTTATCAATAAACTCCACCATTGTGGATACCAGCTTTTCATCTTCCAAAAAGTCATATGTGTAGGTGCTGACCCATGTTTTCAGCAGATTGAATACTCGCAATCTGATAGGGTCTAACTTATTCTTCTTGAATTCCTCTATATCAACACCTTTGGGAAAGGGCATGTTATATGTGGAGTAGAGTCAAGGATAGAAGTTGTAATGAAGGAGAGATTGACGAGTTATTATCAGGATATCTCAATATCAACAGATCCAGCAACTCAGAAGGAGAAGTGAAAGAACGATAAGTAAGCAAAAAGGCAGCCACAAAGTCAGGATCTAGTGTAATCAGAAAAAATATATCAGTTACACAGATCAGAGAGGCATTTGCTTGTGAACTAGTATGATGAGGTAAGAGATGTTGACAATCATTACCAGGGTATTTTTCATATGTTGCCCTTTCTACAAGCTTTTCTAAAGTGGCCCCTTTAATCTTCCCTTGAGCATTGAACACTAGGTTCTCTTGAGAATCTTCCTCATGGAATACATATCCTGTCACCTCTTCAGGAGCTACCTGAAATAGTTCTGTAACAGAAGAATGGAATTCTAACTTAGATCTGTTGAATATCCAGATTGGGACTTAGTACGAGTATATTGAACCTGAAGCTGCTCTATCTCCAACTCCTCCTGCCCTAAAACTAATGCACGTAGCATGATCAATCCTCCCTTTGTCTTTCATATTTACGTCCACGCAGTAGTCTGTAAGTCTCTCAGTGATCAACTTCGGGGTTGGATCCTTAAAGTAGATACATATAGATACATATGAAACATTTTTACAGAAAAACAAAGAAACAGTGCTCAGTACCAGCCTCTTTTCAATATCAGAGCCCTCGACTACTTGTTTCATGAACTGTGTCTTAAACTGCTCCTTGGTGTCGATCACAATATCTGCGCACAAGAATTATGAGGAATTGCCTTTCGTGCCACTCTGAAGTATTAATTGAGTGTTGTTAACCTTTACTGAGTTGTGTGGATATGTCCCAAGTATCTCCCAACAGATCCAGCTGCTTGGGCCCAACACCAATTAAAGCTGGGTCAAGATTGTTGTGAGCTCCGTCACTGACTATTGTCACTATGTCCTCATCAGCGCATCCGACCCAGTATAGCTCCAAATTATACAACACATCCCCTTCATTGTTTTTGGCCTGTCAAGATGGGGGAAAAAGATTGAATTGAAGTGATCATCAAGGTGCTACTCAGCACTTCACACAGTACAAAGAAGAAACCAACCAACCTGATCTGTTCCAGGAATCATCAAGTAATCATATGATTCTTTTGGTCGGGTTTTTGTAATATCTATGAATTCCTTACGCTTAGCTCTATAGTGGTAGACCTTGCAGTTTCCCACACAGCCACAAATAAATACCCATCGGATATCATCTGTTCAATAACACTAGTGAGTATTTCAACAACTCAACAACCAATATAAGAACAGTTTCATGCAAAGAGGACAAATCCTTAACATTCTCTACCTTCCTTTCTCCAGCTGTCTTCAACGTTGCCACTCTCTTGAAGTTTAATTGTAACAGTTTTGGATCCTTCAGCTAATTCGTCCTTTTTTGCCTCACTGGCTGGTATAGTGACGTGCTTCAAGTTCAAATGTTTGACGAGGTAGGGCACATTAAAGGTCTTTGTAGTATGAGCAACTGGACCACCAGGCTCTTTCTCAGAGAAGTTATCAGGTGAAGGATGTCCATTACTGGCCCTACTGAGCTGTGGCGAAGAGGAATAAAAAGAGGATGCCTTTGGACGTAATTCCAAAAGTGAGTTACCACGCAATCGCCCCCCACTGCTCAATTGATCATCTTCATCATCATTTTCTCCATCTGAGCTAGAATAGTCACCTAAAAACAATACGACATTACTTATGGTAATACATAGAATTGCTTGACAAAGGATGGCAAACAAACCTATATCCGAGTCATCGCTGAGAAAGCTTGAATCTTCAGTTTCCTCTCCAAGAGAAGCATCTTGACGCAAATCCTGAGCGATCTCGAGTAATAATCCACAGGCTAAAGTAGCCAGGTTGTCTGCTGGTACAGACTCGTGGTAGTTTGAAAAAGCATTACATACAACACGCCCTGCCTCTCTGTAATGGACACATAACTTGCATAGTCAAAATAGACACTAGATGATGCTAAAGTTGGCTTACAATGGCTGAAACTTTTACCTGACGTTTGTGATGAACTTGTGCTGATCATTAAGATAATACATGCAGATTGCAGCCGCCTTTCTGGCATTGATGCTCGCTCTGGAATTCCAGTTCATATGTAAAAGGTATTAGCGTGTCTTCTAGCGCAGCCCTCGCTAAGAGAAGAGGTGAACGTACTTCTTATCATCCTTTATGTACCCTGCACCCAAGGCTGATTTGTCTCCATCTGCCAAGACTGCCATCGCCCTCCTGTCCATGAGCTTTAAACAAAAACAATCTGTGCTCACTGACTATTATGGTGTCAGTTCGTGTTAGAAAGCTAACGAAGGATTAGTCTAAGAGAGGAAGGAAGGAAAACAAACCCCTCTGTCCTTGTGTACTGTGCGTGCGCAAGCAGCGTTGAGGTAGTTCTCCATCTTATCATTTTGAGGTCCATTCAGGTCCACCACCTTTTTGGCACAACAACAAGCAATATAAGATCTATCACACAACAAACGCTCTCTGGGTTGAGCGTTTGTGTATGCATATGCTGCAGCATGCGCAATGTGTAATGTGACGAGCAAAGAGAAGAGAAAGAAAGCAGACTGGACTGAGAGGAAGGGGTTGTTGTGTTTTGCTTCAGGAATGCTTTAGATTGTTGTTGGTTACTCACCTTGTTCGTTTGGGGAGGAGCTTGCACGACGCTGAACTCGGGGAGCTCTTTCCACATGTCATAGTTCCCCTTTCTGACCCTCTGATCTCCAGCATTTGGCTCTTGCTGTATCCACAGCCACACAAGAGGGTTAGTGAATGTGTGAGGATCTTCCCCCCCCTCTCTCTCCAAAACAGCTTTTGATTACCAGCACAACAGTGTTTATGACGCCACAAGCGACCTGGACCACATTGTGCCCACGCAGGCTCTCTACTCTCTTGGGAGTCTTCTGATTGATGGGGCCACGAGTGTTCACGTCTCCTTCAAGACCCAGCCGGTTGCATCCACTGCCACACGCATACACCTCCCCCTTTTCTGTTGTCACAAGAATCAATCTGTGTTGGGGATTGAAATTGGGCGGGGGGGGGTGCAATAATTAACCACTGAGTGCCACCAAGTGGGCAAAGCCACAGGCGACCTGCACGATTCTGGTTCCTCTCAGTGCTGCCACAACCTTGGGTTCAGACTGGTCTTCCTCGTCTCCATGTCCTAACCTGCCCCCTCCTCCATCTCCCCATGTGTAGAGGTCTCCGCTCTCTGCATCATCCCATCAATGACAAGATTCTTAGATGTTTTAGAGATAGAAAAAAAAAACACCAACACTTCACTTTAGATGGGGAAAGTGTGAGAGACCAGTGAGAGCTGCAGAGTGGCTCCAGCCACAAGACACTTGCACAATGTTCTTGCTTGCTAAGCATGCTATGGACAGCGGTGAAGCCTCAATCGTGCGCCCAAAGTCCTCTCCCTGGCCAAGCACCCCATGCCCACCATCTCCCCACGAATACACCAACTTGTCCGCTGTTTCACCAGATGTGCAGGAAACAGAAAGTCAAACTCACAACAAGCTTGTGTGTGTGTGTGTGGATCTGACAAGATCAGGTCTGACCTGATGCACAGAGGGTGTGGTATGCTCCACAGGAGACCATTGTGATCTTCTTCCTCAGCACACGGCCCAGGTATTCGACAATGCGTGGCACAGACTGCACTTGGCTCTCTCCCTGCTGCACTTCCCCATTGCCCAGCACTCCAAAGCTGGCATCACCCCATGTATACAACTCTCCATTTTCTTGTGTGTGACACAGAAGAAGGCTCAGAAGAAGATGAAGAAGAAGAGGACGAAGAAGAAGAAGAAGATAGATGATGGTCACCTGTGACTGCTGCTGAGTGGCGCTCTCCAAGAGACACTGCTGTGACCTTGTGTGGAAGAAGAGAGCTAACCAGAGTGGGAGCCTGCTGA
>MRZZ01000178.1:0-11021 GCA_002025285.1 Acanthamoeba comandoni | reverse complement strand
CTTCTTCTTCTTCCTCCTCCTCCTCCTTTATAAGGTAGTGGATTCAAATTAGATCAGTATGTCTTGGCTTTTTATCCCACAGTGAATATCTGCTGTTACATAAACCGAATCACTTACCTCTTCCTCCTCCACTCCAAAGAGAGCCGCATCCCTCTTGCCAGAAACAACATCAATTAGTGTTCGCAGAGCTGGGGCAGTCAGCTGACTATTAAACATACGGAAAACTCTCATGACCAAATCCTTAAGATGGGCCGAAGGCTTTGTCAACAAACTGACAAGAATATCCACCAACACGGCCATAGAGTCGGGCTCCTCTTCCTCTTCTATATCTTTTCTCTTTGCGCTTTCTGTTTCAGTAGTCGACTCCTGACAAAGCCGTTGACAACATTCAAGAAGATCCCCCAAAGCTCCAACAACCTCGTTGTCGAAGAGCATTATTGAGTTCAAATAAAGTAGAAGGACAGAAAATCCACGACCACGAGTATACTCTTTGTCCTTTTGGCCTCCTATTTTCTCTTCTTGCTGCATCCTTGCTTTTTCCTTTCTGCGAATATCATTCACAACGTCGGTGATACTCTTCTGCATTTCTATCGCTTCCTCATCTAACTTTGGCAGAAATTCGAGAGCTGGACACTCTCTCAAAGTATTCTGGAACTCATATATGCGCCAGACCCAGAGCTCACCATCAGCCATTTGGCCGTCATAGAAGGGATTATACTTCTCTCCTATTGCCCAGAAAAATTCATGTTAAACATTATTGATTGTGTGGCGTTAATCATACAGATATATATATATATATATATACCTTCGCCATATTGTATGTTGGAAGGTTGTGTGCAAGAAAGAACTCCCAACAGAGAAGAAAATCTGTCCATGCATAAAGCGCGAATCCTCTGAGAAAGGGGAGGATTTGGTCGGCGTAAAAGCTGCACAAAAAAAATGATTAGATTGCAAGCCCAAATGCTGTGGCTAAATCAACAAATGGCCACATACTTTCTCTTCGCGGAGAACATCCATAGCAGCGCTGCCTTTGGCCGAGTGACCTTTCTTGATGGAAAAGCACGCATGGAAAAAGAAGAACCGAAGCATCGAAAGAAACCATTTTTCGTCCTTTTGAGGATTCGCTTTTTTGACCAGTTCGATCATCCTACCCAGAGCCCACAGGCGAGAGAACTCCGCGCGATTTTCCTTTGATTCTTCTTCATTTTTATCAGCTCCTCTCTTCCTTTTCTTGCTTTCAGATTCGGATGATTCTGGCCGCTTAGCTTTTCCATAGAAAATGTCTTTCAGATACTCCGTAAACTCTTTCACGCCATCGTGATCTAAGCTCTGCATTAGATCTGCAACAGTGCGAGTATTGGTGATAAAATCAAACTGCTTGTTGGCGAAGGTCAGTTGCTTCAACAAAGCAATGCGCACATCTTGATCTTTGGATGACAGGGACTGGATTTGTTTTAACTAAATGCATATTAAGGAGATATCTCAGGGCCAAAAAGGTTTGTAGGATTGTTGTTAGTAAATGGGTGGTAATGGATACAGCAATGTTAGCAGCAGCCCCGAGGTGTGAGTTGAGGTCACTCAACAATCTGCGAACAAAAGTTGGAGTAACTACAAATCGAATCTGAGTGCTTTCCAGATTTGGCAGCAGCTTAACAAACAGCAGTATGGCCATGTACTGAGTGTGCGACGTTGAGTGCAAGAGATCCGCTGAAATAAGATCCAAGTTAGTGAGAACAGATGTGAAAAAAGAGAAGGAGAGTCTACCTTCAACAAAGTCACGCCAAAATCTAGCAAGAAAGGGATCACGGTCTTTTTTGTTGTCTTGAGCTCCGTAAAAGAAGGGGAGAAGTATATCCCACAACGAATGCAGTGCAGGATGCACATGAACAGCGTTGCGACAGGCAGGCTTCAAATTGTTGATGTTGTCTGTTTGCAATATGCGCCCACCCAATTTTTTTGACCATTTTTCCGAGTGCTTGCTTATATCAAACTGTTAAATTTCATGGAAATATGATGAGAACACAGGGAGAAGAATAGCATGCTTTTGAAGAAAACAGGGACCTCTAAGTACCATAAAATTGTTGTTCAAATAAATAGCCAAAGTAAGCAATTCTGGAGACCAATTCGCTGGTTCAACCTGAAATAGAGGGACAAACAGCGGCAGTATGTGGGTCTCGAAGAAGCTTTGTTCAATCTACAACACCACGAGCAAAGAAAAAGATAAGCACTTTGAAGAGGTGATGTGCTTGTGAGAGAGAGCAAAAGAAAGAGCAAGAGAGGGAGCAGGGTTATTATTACCTGATCCAAGAAAGAGATGATAGCTTGATATGCTAGTTGAATTACGAATGACTTTTTTGTGGAAAGGTCCAGCAGCTCCTGGAATATGCTAGTCACGAGCTTCACGTTATTGGCTTCCCCTTCCTTCTCATCTTCGTTTTCTTTCTGTTCCTTTTTTGATTGCGTTTTAGGTGTGTCTGGTGATTTGAGTCCATTTCGCTTGGCTGAAGCGGAGCCGGCTTGCACGAGCCGCTCAGAACGCACAATCGCCAAAATGCCAAAAATCAATCCGAAGAAAGACTCCTTGTCCTCCTACAGCAGCAAAGCAACAAACAAAAGAGAATGAGAAGAGATTGAGCAAGATGGGTCCCAAATCTTCGACAAGGTTGCTGGATTGATGAATTTTGAATTAGGGGGAGGAAAGTGATGGCGGGAAGAAGAAGGAAGATTTTAAAAAGAAGAAGCACATACTGCTGCCCCAAGAGTGTCCTTCAATAACTTGAAAATATCCTTCACAGTGAGGAATGGAAACGAAACCAAGACCTTGCAGACAGATAGACAAATAATAATAAATTAGCTTTGTCAAAATCACTAAGCCCCGTGGGGTGTTTTGAGAGGAAAGAGACAAGTCTCTTCTCCACACCTCGGTTAGAGTGGCAGCAAATCCCTGCCTAGCAGCATCTCTGTATGAAGTAAGTCCTCTGATCAAACGCTTTAACGAATACTTGAAATTTTCCGAGGGCTCATCCTGGGATGAGGACGCATTGAGCTCTTTCTTGAGCGCCTCAATGATTTTCCGACCACTTTCCACCCTTTTATTTGGGTCTAGGTCAGCCAACAAGGGGAACAAGTCCAAAAGCCCTTCATTTTGTGTCTGTGCCATCTGAAGGCTCCGATGATGGGGCGGGGAGGAACGAGCTGGCGCGGTATTAAATCTTCGAAAAAAAATGCACAGGGGCCAGGCGGAGTGCAGGCAACCCCCCCCCCCCACTGTCGAAGCCGAGAAAAAAACTGAAACAATAGAGTCGACAAAAATACGACACTTTCCAACATGTTGAGGTTTTACATTCGCCAACATTTTGGTTCTCTCTTTGCAAGTAATTTTTTTTTTTGGCCATTTGTTTGTTTCGAAGCATGGCCCAAGGCTGTGTGTTGTTGTTTTTGTTAAAGCTTCTTTTATTATTATTATTATTATTGTTCAACGCCTTCCTCCCCTTCGCCTTCCTCGTAGAGTGCCTCTGGTTGCCGCCTGGCCACGTGATTCCTGCCCCCCCCCCAATCAAAAAAGATGTAAGAAAAAGTTTGATGTGTGTGTGTGTGTGTGGGCAGAGTTATGGGGAGGGAGGGGAGGGGGGGGGACAAACCATGAGGGCGGCCCCAACAGCAGAGGTTTCGTCTGATTCGAATGATGATGATGATGATGAAGAAGCGCCAAAGGAAGGAACTGAGGAAGGACCACCAAAGGCAGAAGAAGAAGAAGAAGAAGCCGCACCGAATGCAGAAGGGACAGCAGAAGMAGCTGAAGGCGCACCAAATGGAATGGCAGCTGAAGAAGGCGCACCAAAGGCAGGAGTAGCAGAAGAACTGGCAGAAGGAACACCGAATGGAGCAGCAGATGAAGAAGCAGATGAAGGTGCCCCGAATGGGGCAGCAGAAGATGTACCAAAGGCAGGAGTGGCGGATGCGCCGAATGGAGCAGCAGATGTGCTGGAAGAAGGCGCACCAAAGGTGGCAGAAGAAAAAGTCGAAGGTGCGCCGAAAGGAGCAGATGTACTGGAAGAAGGTGCACCAAAGGCAGGAGTGGATGCACTAATGGATGGAGTAGTAGTAGATGCGCCAAATGGAGCAGCAGCAAATGTAGCGTTAGAAGATGGCGCGCCAAAGGCAGGGACAGTTGAGGCGGAAGTAGAAGATGTAGCACTAGAGGGAGCGCCAAAGGTAGGGATAGTTGAGGCAGGAGTAGCGAATGGAGCAGCAGAAGTACTGGAAGGAGCACCAAAGGCGGAGGTAGAAGAGGCAGAGGCAGAAGGAGCAGAAGAGGCACTTAAAGAAGGAGTCGTAGATGTGCCAAATGTAACTGATGGGGCACCAAGTGCAGGAGTCGTAGTAGATGTGCCAAAGGCAGGAGCAGAGGTAGAAGGCCCACCAAAGGTAGACGCTCCTAACGCAGAAGAGGTTCCTGAGGCCAGCGCAGGAGCACTGAGAGCTGGGGTGGAAGTAGTAGGGGCATTTGTAGTACCAAACACAGGGGCACTAAATCCTGAAGCCGTGGTTGAAGATGCAGGAGCAGATGTGGTGGCACCAGCAATGGGAAGCGTAAAGGATCCAGTCGTTGCATCAGATGCTGGTGCAGAGCCGAAAGAAACAGATGTCCCAGGTATAAATCCTGCACTCGGACCAGCATTTGAGGATGTTATGTTACTTAGATTGAATGCTGCAGTAGTTTCTGCTGGTTTCGCTGGGGGCAACGATCCAAAGGCGGTGGTAGGAGCAGAGGATGGCGCAAACAAAAGCGCAGTTTGCGCATCAGAAGAGCCGGGAGCAACAAATGACGTGCTTGTCGCCGGCGTAATGCTCTGAGCAGGAACTGTTGAAGAGTCTGTTGTAGCGGTGGGAGCAACGCTAGGCACAGGAAGATCCTGCACAGCAGCAGGTGCAGGGGCCGGAGTGGCTGGCACATCATATACACCAGAAAGCTGGTTAAAGAGAAACACAATAGGGTCTTAGCGTAATGTGACAATATTCAAAAAAAAATAAAAAAAGGACGAACCGATAAAGGTTTGGGAGGCTGCATCGCCTTTACAAGCTCTTTCTGTTTCTCTTCTTTTAGCCTTTCTTCCTTCTGTTTTGTGGCAGATCGAGTTAGATCTGAAAATCGTCTTTCGGCTGCCTCCTCTTCATCGTCTGAGAGGATTTCGGATTTATCCTTCTTTGTCTTCTCCTTCTCTTCCTCTTCAACAGCCATGCTCAGTGCAGGTGCTATACTTCTTGGCTTTGTTTTCTGTTTATCCTTGGGCGTGAGAGCAAAAGTAACTCTCCTTTTGGGGGTTCCCTTAATAGGCGTTGGGCTCATTAAAGTTGCAAACCGAGCAACACGAGGAGGAGTACGTGGTGCGTCTTTGGTATCAAGTTCTGAATGTTTCTCACTTTCGTCTTGTTCCTCTGTTTGTTGTTGCTGTTCCTCATTTGCAACCTCATGAAGTGGTTCCTCAGTTGCTTTCTTATCCAAATGTTCCTCATTTAGTTTGCCTTCTTGTACTTTGGTTCGTTGGTTCTTGGACAAAGGAGATACACTATCAGCCCTGGTCTTTTTCACTTGGTCAGTTGGTCTCACATGAATATTTCGTTTACTGCTGTAATTTTCCCTATTTTGTTTTTCGTTCACTCTTTGTTCACTATCATCTATTGCTTCAGCTTTTGAAGCAAGCTTTCTCTTGCTTCCAGGAAAAGGAGTTGCCACATGAGCCTTTCTCTTAGCCAGGACACTACTGAAGAATAATACTAATCAGCCTCATAGCAATCATTGTGCCACAAAGTAGAAGCAGTACTAAAGAAGGGTGTAACTAGCTAAACACTAACAGTACCTTTCCACTTCGGGAGCAGTAGCTTTCGTGCGTTTTGAGGCCGTTTCTTCAGAAGGAGAGCCGGATTTCTGTGAAGAGAGAAATGGTGTGTTAATCAATGCGCCACAAAAAAAAAAAGAATAATATATGGCCTTCAACTGCACAATTGCGCCGGAGGAGTACTACATACAACTGGCGAAATTCTTCGTTTAGTCCTCGTCGATTCAGGTGTTGTGTGGGTGCTGCCTAAAGGTGAACCGAGCCTCTGCTTCTTTGTGTGTCCTCTAAGTGCCTCTTCTTCTAATATAATTCTCTTTCTTGTAACCCCTGGTGTCGTGTTCTCTTGTTCCATCTCGTTTACCTTTGTGATGGGAACGTATGATCTGACAGCCGGCGGCGGCGAAGAAACTAATGTGTGTGGATATTTTTGTGAGCCTCAGCTCTTACAAATGTGCAACCCCTGAAAAAGAATCATCCTTACCTGCAGCTTGTGCAGCTCGTATGGTCGGGTACAGTGATCCACCTGAAGGTGTAGCACCACGCGCAGGTGCACTGTCTGGCTTGGGCAGGTCTCTTGGCTTAAATGTTGGTACCCCTTGGGGGGGCTCTAGGCTTGGTTGAGTGGTGTAGGTGCGGGCCATGGCTGGGCTTGGTGCATGAACAAACATGGGAGTTCCAAAACGAATGTCGCTATTGCCGGCTCTTGTGGCAGAGTGATGGTCTCCAATTCGCAATTGACTGTTTAATGTCCTCTGGTAAACTCCCGTTGCCACTGGAAGGGGGTCACCTCTCATGTCTATATTTTCAATTGCTCTGCCTTCTTCACGCAAAAATCTCCTCCTTACTCTTTCCCCTTCGCCCTCCCTGATTTTCTGCTTCCTCTTTGCATCTTTGAAACTGTGCACGGCGCCAAGCAAAGCCAAAAGAATCACACCAGCAAGAACAACCAAATAAATAAATTCCATGAGAATAAACCGCCAATCTTGACAAGATTGAGAGCAGCAGATGAGGAGGAGGTTGATCTGTGGCCGAGAGAGGCGGGGGGGGGAGGGCAAAGAAAAGTTTGAACAACCAATTCACTTTCCTTAGAAAATAATTGCTGGAAAAATGTGTCGACCAAAATAAGTTGGAGGTGGGGGGTATCGATCCCCCTGCCTAATGCATGCAAAGCATTCGCTCTACCATGTGAGCTACACCCCCTACATCTTTAAGGCACGCTACCCCAGTTTTTTGATTGGTCTGTCCCATTGTGGCCTGATTTTTCCTGGGGTGCTCCAAGAAAAAAGGGGGCATTTTGCGGACAAAAACTGGCTGCAAGTCTCCCACGTGCAGTTGAAAAGAAAGATTTATTCAGCGCACCCCTGCCTCTTTTGCCCTGCCTCGCTTGATGTGCCTCACTTTCCTCGCTTGCCTCTCTCTTCGCCTGCCTCGCCCTCACCTGCCCTGCCTCACTTCCTCGCTTGCCTCGCCTCAGGTGCCCTGCCTTGCGTTACCTTGCCTCACTTGCCCTGCCTTGTCCTTATCTTTGGCCTTTCCCTGTCCTTGCCTGCACCTTGCCACCATCTGCTCATCCACTATGTGCTTATCACTCTGGCCAAGATCCCTGCGCCTGTGCTTATGGCAGAGGTGCTGCTTCTTCTCAGGCAAGTGTTATACTCTGTCAGGCGCCTCTTTTTGTCTGCAAGAGTGCTTGTGCCTTTGTAGGTAAGCTTCATGTTACATGTACACATTGCCTTGTCCACATTGTGTAAGCTCATTTGTGCCATCTCTTCTGTTGCCTGGCATGGTGGGCTATCCTTATCTTTGGATAATAAAAAAGGCTGCAACCCAAAGTAAGTATATATGAGAGTTATATTTTATATTTTTTTTATGCTTGCTTAGAGTTATTGGTAAATCCTTAGATACATGGCATTTTTTATCTGCAATTACATGCTTATTTTCTAATTGCCATTGCTTCTCTTGTAGATGGTTAATAGGCAGTTCAAGCATGTGTTAGGTCAAAGCACAAGCTTCTCCAGGGCCCACATTGAATTGGAGCTATATTAGAGTGGCATGGCCTTTATATGTTGAAGGAAAGCTTGTATCTTTGGGTAAGTCCTTTGTATAGCTTACATTGATGCTGACTTACTCAAGGATACAAGTTTTCCTTCAACATGTGAAGGCAAAATGTCACAACTGTAGGGATCCCAAAATGAATGTAGTGGAAATTTTCTAAACAGCACAAAAAAGGTTCAACCATGTAAATGTAGAACTTTTTAATGCCTCTTTAAAACCAAAAAAAAAATTGCATTGCTCTATAGGGCCAACGTAGCGAGGACCTTCTGGTTGATTTTCTTTATTTGCTGAGTGTGTACATTGAAGAAAGGGGGCAAAACTCAGGCACGTAATTCCAAGTGGAGCCTCCAAACAGTGTTCTGTCGCAGACGCAGGGGTACTTGTCACAAAACTTTTCATTGCAAGTGTGAGCCAGGTTGGACACTCCCAGGTCCTTCGTTGAATACGTGAACAGCATCAAAGGGTAATCAAAGCACACCTTCTCATAGATATTCTTCGACTGGTCCTCTGTACAGATTGAAAAAGTCAGTCACTAGCAATTGGTGTCTGCCTAGGGTTCTTCCTTTGAGGGGACTCCATACCAGGCAAGATCAGATCAAAACGGCTGATTACTGCATTGCTGATATAAAAAATCATGCTCTCCAGAGATGCACGAGCGTCCATTGGCACCTCAAGCACCGCGTTGAACACTTCAGGGACATTGGAACAGTTATTCCTGGTCTGCCTGAACCTGTCAACAGATGTAGCACCTGAAAACAAAAAACCAATATCTCTTAGGAGGGAAGGTAAAAAAAAACCATGAAGTTTCACATACCTCCAAAGATGGGAGAAGAAGATGTGTCTACTAATTTAGTGATGCAAAGAGAGCCTGAAAGAAGAAAAAAAAACAGTATGAGAAGAAAGTGTAAGTTCAAGTTGTGAAGGAGGGAGCTTTAGAATAAACAAGAGGTTGAAAAGTGTTGGGATAAAACCCAAGTACCGTCTTCCTGCGATCCAAAGAACTCTTCTGCAATGGAGTTCCTCTTTCTGTCGTTGATAAACCCAAAGGTTCGTCCAGAGATGTCATGAGCTCCATAGGTCCAATCCAAAGACCTGAACAAGATAAGCCCTCCTCTGTGGCTTCCCTTAACCTGCTTGCTCTCATCTATGGTGAGAGTCAAGTCCTTCACGAACTGGTTGGAGAATGTGTTGATTCTTTCCTCTTGCTCTTTGATCTTACGCCGAAGGAGATCAGGGTCAGCTGAGTTCTCCTTCATGTACCTCATCATTTGAGGAACCTTATCCAAACGCTTTTGTCTAATCTCTCTTCTCTTATCATAGTCATAATCATCCTTTTGGTCTTGAAGGTCCCCCCAGAAGAGATATTGGCTGGCAATTTCCTCGTGAAGCTTTTGTTCCTCTTCAGGGCTTAGTTGAGGAGAAACTGACTCTTCAGAAGAGTCGGACGATGATGAGAACCTCCTTGACCCAGCAAAAGGGTCATCATAGATATCTGCTCTTTCTAAATACATGAAGCCACTATTTCCAAACACACCAACTCCAAAGGCAAACATCAAGGTCCATAGAAACAAGGCATTAGAGAATCGCCTCTCCATCTTCTTCTTTCTTTTCCCCCCTGTTCCACAGGATAAAGTCAAAAGGAACAGAGAGAAACCTCTCCCTCTTCCTTTCTCTTTTCGTTTTTTTGTTCTCTTTCTGCTCTACAGTTTTTGTCGACCCCTTCAGTAATTGGTTTACRTTTTATCCTGTTTTTTGTTTTTATTTTTGTATTTTTTTTCACCACCAAGTGGTGCCAACAACAATTGATTGTCAATAATTATATCGTGTAACACAAACACATGGCATTCTTACTCTTCTTTATATAGACGGTTTACATCTGATCGAACAATTTTGACTGGGTCCTCGTCCATAAAGTGCATTTCGATCTCCTCTATGTCAGCATTCTTGGGAAGAGAAGAAGCCGAGACGAGTTCATACCGCTGGTTGACATGAGTTCGCATGTACACGACCACAAAGACAGCCACAGTCAGCACAAACCCAAGTAATAACAAAACGCCAACAACCACTGGCATACGGAAATCTTCCACTGTAGTCATATTAAAAGTCAAGCAATTAGTTCATATGCTCAAAAAGAAGTTAAAAACAGTAAGACTGTAGCAATTATGGAGCTTACTGCAAGATTCTCTCTGATCTGGGAAAGGCTTTGGATCTGGTTCAAAGCAGGGAAGCTTGCCAGCTTGACGCAAAATGGGAGTCCAGGTAGTGGTCCTTGTTCCTTCTTCACAGAAGCCTACCACTTTTTTATAGTCCTCTAGAGAAAATATATATTAATTGGAGGTAAGAGAGACAAATAAGTATAGTTTAGAATAAAACGGTGTATGAGTACCTCTGTCGCACTGGTGGCAAGCATATATGCTCTCCCATTTGAACATATGATGGCAGTCAGCGCTTGGGTCTTCTTTAGAGGTTATCAGGACAGGGCGTCCCATTCCGTGTTCTGCTGAACCGCAATGAAAGGTAATTATCCTAATATTCAAAAAAGAGAAAAAAAGATAAAGATAAAGAGGAAATAAGTTGGAAGGATTACAACAACATCGTGACAATGCAACTCACGTCGCCTGTCGACGTCCATCAGGGCAGATGGGGAGGGCTGTGTCGTAATCAATGGGGCTGTATACGAGGCGGAAAGAGTCTTCGTCGATGGGTTCCAAGTTCATCAGCGTTCCTGCATCACTGCCATTTCCCAGCGATAACCTGCTCCCACAAAAACTTTTTGAGCGTATTTAACTGAGAAATAAAGAAAAGAAAGAGGCGCTCTACCTGTCTAATACACAGACATGTGGGTGTAATACTTTTCCCGATACATGCTTACACAAGTTATCATCGATGGGCTCGCACAAGGAAATAAGGTATTCCACTTTACCACTGTGGTCACTGAAAGGTCCCATAACCCCACTGAGGTGATAGAAAATGTTAATACAAATACGTAACATCTTCAGAAACAAGTGGGTTATACCGTTTCAGGAATGCTGAAAAGTTGTATTTGCGATGTCGGCCTACCGTAAATATGCATTTGTCGGGAACATTGCAGGACGCCGAACCTAGCCCACTGTGTGTGGCATTGCC